>JACEGR010007579.1:0-47534 GCA_014170235.1 Listronotus bonariensis
GGTATTGGGTAGCATGGTCTTAAAAATAATAATAATAATAATAAAAGTTTTGTATGATTTCCTTACGCTCGTAGAAAAAATAGCGTTGCTCTAACACGTGCGTGCCGAAAGTTCCTTTTCCGCACTTGACTGCTTGATGGAACTCGGCGTCGCGTCGTTCGGGTCAACTGCAGTGGCACTTCCAGCACTAGTTAGGAAATATACCAATTTGTTACAAACAATATAAAATTTCATTCGTTTCGAAATTTTTACAAAATATTCTGCAAAAACCCTATACCGTGAAACCGCGGTATTCCGACAAAAGTTTTAAAGGGCTATGTCAGACTATTGAAAACGCAGTTTTAGGGTTTGGCCACATATAACCACACCGAGTCCTGCACCGTAGCACGGTGTCTCGCCTTTGAAATGTACCGTTGTAACCAAATGCTGTAGGCTTAATATCAGCGCTCCGTGCCCGACCACATAGCCCGCACCGCATTTTAACAAGTAAACAAACATCACCGACCAACCAACAAACTTATAAAACAAAAATATCAATGTATTCGTAATATACTGTGTAAGGCTTTCGCGGCCTTCTTCTACTAAACATATTTTTGGGCTATTGGGCCGCCGTCGAAGATTTTGTTTCCTTGACGTTTTGCTAGCGCGAGTGGTTGGCATCCTCAGAAGGTTCCTGGTAGACAGTAGTACGCAAGTAGTCTACCAGGAACCTTCTGAGGATGCCAACCACTCGCGCTGGCAAAACGTCAAGGAAACAAAATCTTAGACGACGGCCGAATAGCCCAAAAACATAAGTTTAGTAATGTATTTGTAAGTTTTACTCACATATTATTCACAAGATGTTACAATAAAATTAGTTTTACACGTTTTAATACTTATTAAATCACTTTTTCTTGTATTGTTTGTTTACAACAACTAACCTTTAACCTAATTTTTATCATAACGAACTGAAATAAAAGGTAAACTTTACGAAAAAAGGTACCTTTTTCTAAAAAGTCCTGCTTGATAAGAAAATACATTTCCACAAGAATAGGTGCATGTTAAATGTACATGGTGGCTTAAGAAAGACTTGTTTCCAAATGATATACATGTTATTTCCCAACTACGGTACATGAAACTCTAAAGATATTTTCTTATGTCATTTTATGAAAAAAGTTCCTATAAAAATATGTCCGAGTTGCTTCTGTATCTGAGATACAGGGCGTTAAAGTATTTTAAAAAGTCGGTATTTTATAAATATCTTAAATACTCTTCAAGCGATTTGGTTAAAATTTGGTACGTTTGTTAAATGTAATAAAGTGCTTGTCAAGCTTTAACTATATTGACATTATTGGGCCCAGTGGCGTCTCAGTGGGCACCACAGCCTTGGTATTGAGAGAAAAATGTACGCCATTGGCTTATTATGTAGTTTTAATATATTGTTCCTATTAAGCAAATAAAAATACAACTTTTTAGTGTCGTAATATTTTTTCATCTAGCTTCGTATTTAAGATATTTATAAAATACCGACTTAAAATAACAAAAAATTAAAGCCCTGTATCACAGAAACGAAGCAATTTCGGACATATGTTTATAGGAAGTTTTCTTCATAAAATAACATAAGAAATTACCCTTTAAAGTTGTATACCGTAGTTAGAAAATATCCTGTATTTTAATTTGGCAAACAAGTCTTTCCTGGGCCACCCTGTACATCCAACATATCCAACATACAAATATGTTTGTGGAAATGTATTTTCTCATCAAGCAGGACTTTTATGAAGAGACAATTTTTTTCGTAAAGGTAATAATATAAATACAATAAACAGTTTCCCATTTGGTAAGAACTTCCGTAAAAACGCTGTAGGCGTCTCGGATTACAGGTGGCATCGGATTAGACAGGGTTCGGATTACCTCGGGTGCACACACATGTCAAATAAAAAAATTACTATTTTTAAAACCCCCCAAAAAAAAAACGTTCGTTTTCTGGTAAAATGTGCCTTATTCTTAAAGAAATATTGTTAATATTTCTAATAAGCCACGTATTGTTAAAAAAAACTTTTTTACTTTTTTCGAAAGTAAATATTAAAGACAAATGAGATTATTGCAAAGCGTTAATGTTGGACAATATTTATGAATATTATATAATTTGTCGACTGACTAAACATTCATAAAACACCAAAAACAGACAAATCAAACTTGTAAATCAACAATAGCTGCACTTTTTTAATTTATCTAATATGTCCTAATCTAGATATCAAGAAAGTAAAGCAAACCAGCCGGTAAAGTTTACATAAGTCACATAATTATTTGCTAAAAATCGCCATATAGTGGACACCTGGAGAGTTTTCGCCAAGAGTTTCAAGATTTCTTTGTTACCTACACTAAAAATATATGTATGTTTTTTTTCTTTTAGGAGCCGATAATTGTTATTATTGTTTTTTTTTGGGGTACGGAAAACACCACTCTACAAAATAATAATAAAAAAACAAGGTTAGGTAGCACCTTGTTTTAAAGGCCCTTCGATACCCTACTCAACTCCACTTTCGTTTTAAAAATCAGTTCCAGACTTACAAGCCACTACCATTAAAACAGCACTGAATGTACAGAATTTAAGTCAAATTTCAAATTGTTCTAAGTCTGTAACGGCTGGGCTGATTTCCAAAGATAACCCTCCTTTCAAATTAAAAAATAATAGTGCCTACTTGGTACCAGCAAAGTTTGATTCCTAGTTCTGACTTCAGATTCATGTTCAGCAAGAAAAATACATGGAAAATCTATGTTCGATACCCAGCACGAACCACTTTTTTGTTTTGTGCTCATATTTCCAAAATTGTTAGAGAAAATTACTTTACATGTGATAAATTCTTAAAGGTCTTTAAAATGTCTTTTTAATGGTAATAAAATAAAACAGGGTGTTTTATTCAAAAAATTCCAATTTATTATCGATCGATTGATGATGGCTATAGTTCCAAGACTATGACAAATTAAATATACCTATCAAATGTGGTTTTTTTTTACCTCTTTTAAGAAGATCTTTCTAGTGGTGATAAAATATACAGGGTATTCCATTAAAAAACAAAAAAAACAACTTTGTGTTATAACTTTAAAATAAAAGTCCATGGAAAAAATATAGGTACGCCACAGAATTCTACGTAAAAATCCATAAAACTTTTCTATTTACTTTTTTTTATATCTGTTATGTTAAGCAAGTTACAAGTGCCTGACCAAATTGATAAAATTTGAAAAACACACTATATCTCCAAAACAAATCAAGTTAGCCATAATTTATATGCAGCATTCAATTTGTTAAAAAAAATGAAATCGGGATTGCGCAATCAGATTTGTTCTATCTCTATTAGTTTTCGTTATACCCTGCAAGGTCAACAAAAAGGCGCCACCATGTCCAATAAATATATGTAGTTAAAATTCGATGCAGAATTCAAAAAACAAAATAGATGTTCCCGTTTAAAAAATACAGTTGGTAAGCTTCGTCTATTTGTGGGCCACCCTGTATACATGGGTTTACCATAAGAAAAACCATAGCCAAAAATAAAAATCGACTTGTTCCGTGTCTTTTCAAAAACAAACCATTTAATATTAAATGTGTATTTCCAACCCAAGCATCTTCACATCAAAAGATTTTCTTTTAAAATAATTTATAATAACATATTCATTTCATTACAATACAAATTTCAGTACACCCATATTTGCAAACACGATTATTTAAAAATACATTATCCTGATTAGATTTTATGAATAAACGGGCCTAAATATCGTAACTATTCAAAAACTCTTTACTTTCTCTATCGCACGGGGCTACAAATAAGCGCGAACTATGGTTGCCCACCCACCGTATCTATAAAGGGGTCCGCTAATATCTGAAAGGTCCACTGTGCTTTTGTGTTCATAGCTTTAACATTTAAGGACATTTTTGTTAGGTTGTGTTAGTGTCTGTGATAGGATATAACATTATGTATAAATTAGTGGTAAGTACCAATCACGTTTTTTTTTCAAAAATTATTTGCAATCCACTTCAAAAACATTGCGATTTTTAATTTGTCAAAAAAAAAAAATAAACAAATTTTCAAGTAAACGAGGTAGGCGCAAACAAACAAACTTACCATAAGATAAAACAACGTTTATCTTGGAACTTATAAAATTTCCTTTTCTAACTTACCCTGTACAACAATTAGACCGAAAATAAAATTTATATCTATATTTTTGAAAAATAATATAAACTGGGATGTTTGTGAAGCATTTGAAATTATAAGGTTTTCTAAGAGAATCGAACAAAAAAAATATGATTTTTCCTAGATGAGTCAGTAGTAAAAGTACTTTCATTTTCCTTTTTTTAAAAAAGTTTATCTCCGTGATCTAATATTGTTACAATTATTACTAATAAAATGATTATTATTATTAGTTTGTTCATTAAAATTAAAAAAAATACAACAAATAAATAAGAATACTGCAATTTATTTAAGTGTTAAGGAGTTTTTAATAAAAGAAAACTACAATAAAAAAAAGAAAAAGAAAAAAATGACATTGGACCCTAGAAAAGCAACACATAAAAGCTTTATTATGCAAAAAAACACATTTTTTTAACCACATTTTCAAATAAAAAGTCCTAAAAATGCATTGAGCAACTCTAGCAACTTCAAAAGTAAATTCTCCAATGAAAAATAAGGAAAAAATACTTTCATATAAATAAAATATGTCCTAAACGACTTACTTTTCAAAATACAGGGTGTTAAAATTTTAAGGAAATACTCGTTACTTTATAATAACTTTAATACGAATTTTTGGAAATTTAAGAAACGTTTCCTATGTATCAAAGAACAATATTTGAAGTTAAAGAAAAAAATAAATTTTCACATCGTCCCTGAGGGATTTTCTATAAATATTTCTTATGAAAAAATTGGTACGTCAGTGCATTTCCGTACAATAAAAACTTTTTTAAATTTCTGTTTTTTTTATTTGATGTATGGTTTTCGCGTAAATAAATACAAGATGCATCTTGGCGTGGTCATATCGCCAGCAATCCATTTATATAACTGGATAACTAATAATACCCAAATGTAAAGTACTCAATATAAAAATAATAATTAGTATTATTTATAAATTTTTATTAAGGGTGGTCCAACTAAAACGCACGATGCTAATTGTAAAAAAACTTTTTTTAACAGAACTCTCTTAATATTTTTTACAATGATAGAAGGATCTATGACAATTATGTGTGAAACAAAATATCGCCCAAATGCTCTCCACAGCTTCGGTGGCATAATGTCGCGATGGTCGATATTTTCTATGACTCTAAAACATAATTGAGGTTCAATGTTCTGAATGTGACGAATTATCTCATTCTTTTAGTCTTGAATTGTTTTTCGGATAATGACGTACACTTTTTCTTTTAAATATTTCCAAAGAAAAGAAGTTCAAAGGTGTCAAACATATAATAATGGTGGCAAATCAACATTGCCATGCCATGAGATTACGGCTATTGGATTTTCGAGTAAAGAGCCATTGTTTCGTCGGCTATGTGGCAAGTGGTACCATCCGGTTAGCTTATTCTTAATTTCTGGCCACAAGAACCACGGTAACTTCTTGGCTCACCTCAGAGTTGGGTTGTATTCGAATACTCAGTATCCTGAATAGTATTCAGAATACATTTTGTCGGTATTCGAATAGTATTGGAATACATTTATGTGTTTTGGTATTCGGTATTGCGCAGAATACTTTTTTGGTTGAGTATTCGGGATTCTGTATTCAAATACTTTTGAAGTAGTCGACGAATACTTTTTTGAGTAGGTATTCGAATACCGGCGATCCAGTATTCGAATACCGAAATGGTAAGCAGTATTCTACACCCAAAATTGTCACGAGTAGAATGCTAAAAAGGAACAAAAGTAGGGAAAATTGAGGTAAGGACCTTTTTTATTGCTCTTCAAAAGTATTCGAATCTTTTCTTTCCAGTATTCGAATACAGATTCTGGGTATTCGTGAATACCGAGTATTCGAATACTTAAATATTGGGTATTCGAATACTTTCTTTTTCCGGTACCTATTCGTATTTGAATACCGATTTTCAGTATTCGGCCCAACTCTGGCTCACCTCGTTTTTGAAGATGTACGGCCCGATAACGCCGGCACCCCATAAACCGCACTAAACAGTGAGTTTTTATGGATGTATCGGCTTTTAACAATCACCCTTCGACTCTAATTTGCCTAAATGCGGCACGTAAACGTAAACGACATTGAAACTCAATTATGTCTTAGATTCATTGATAATATAGACCGTCGGATAAGGTATGCCACCAGAAGTCGTGGCGAGCATTTGGCCAGAATTTTGTTTCATACATATTTGATGAGAGATCCCTTTTGTTTTATTTACAATTAACATAGTGCGTTTGGGTCGGACAACCCTTTATTTTTAAATATTTTGTGAACGTGAACAGCTAATTGATCGTGTTGCAACATTGTGCTTCTTAATCCGTTGCCCATATCTAAATTTTAGTAGGCATACGATCGTTTTAGTTAAAAATAAGGTGAATGGTTGTGATTAAAATAATTACACCTACCATTACAGGCCGTATAGAACGAGTGATATTAAAATTATACCTTTACATATATACAACCTAATACAACTATTTACAACGCTGCAGGATAAAAATTAATGTTTGTGCAATACCAATATACTTTATGTTTATAAATCACCAGCCCGTGGACGATGTCTTGCAGCATATTAAATCACTTTCACGCACTACTTAAACACCATAACTATGCGCTTAACAGAGCAGAGCAATTTTTAAAAAGAATTACGCGACGATGTAAATGACCACAAAAATGTACATTAATTAATTGCAAATATAATTTTATTTTAACAAACCACAAACACAATTTACAAAATGTATAAACCGGTTATCATTTCTTAAGTATCTCAAAAAGACACACATTAAATTTAAGTAAATTTAAATATTGGACGAGAAAATTTTTTGAAAATTATTATTTGACAAACACACACTAACTTGAAAATATCTGGTTTTTCTAAGCTATTCGGTTTAACTTTACTTTTCAGTTGACAGAGACAGCATTAAGATTTTTCTTTAGTCTTTTGACTCTCTCTTTTATTTGAGCTCAGGGTTTATACTTGTTCCAGATTAATCCGGCACCTACAGTACCTCGTACTTGGGTTTTATAAATTTTCCCGATATAGCTGAAGCATGATAGTTTTTAAGTTTTGTTCTTATAATATGGACTAAAACAATAAAAAGCATAATGGATATACACATCTATAGGGTGTTACGGAATGTTCTTAAGAAAATTTAAAAGCAGATTCTACATTAAAAAATACAAAGAAAAGTTTTTTTAGTAAGACTGTTACGACTGGATTGAGGACTGGATATAAACACTAATTAAATGAGTATTCATTATTCTTGTTACATAATATCTAATAAAAAATTATAAAACCTAATTAAAATTATGCTTCTTCTCTGGTCTAACAATATGCATGTATGTGGATTTTATTTTTTTCCTAAACTAAACAAGATTTAAAAATCCATTTTTTTACCAGTTTAACAACCTGTATCCTGAGAATATATATAAACTTTTTCCATATTATCAATACTAATCTGCCCTTAAATTTTCTTAACAAAATTTTGTAACACCCTGTATGTTAACAACTAAACAAACTCCATGCTTTTTATACTTTACTACTAAATGTTAGTACCCGACTTCATGCTTTTAATTTTTTTAATCATTATTTTAAAATGTTTACTTACTTTATTTATTTTAAAGAGATAAAAAAAGAACAGGTCTAGTACCTTTGTCTTTCGCGATTCTGACTTGGTTTTCTTATGGGACCACCAAAGAAGTTCACTCTTTCGAATAAAACAAGAATTTTTAAAATCGGTCCACAAATTGACGGTCTAATCGGTGTATATACATAAAAAAACAATAGGTATTGAACATATTATTCTAACCCCCTCCTTTTTTGAAGCCGGTTAAAAAATAGACTCCCCGCACGTGTCAGGCCTATGGCTGTATTATTCTAACGGGCGTATATTATAGCAATTATAGTGAATCGAAGCGTGGTTATCTATGTGGTCTATAGTTATGGTAGTATTACCTAACAGCAAAATGCACCGCTTTCATTGCTTTTTAAGATTTTTTAATGGAAATTAGTAGGCCTAAATTTTTTTCCTGTGTATTAAATCAAATGCACTGAGTAGGTCAAGCATACTATACTGCAGCACATATTTTATGTAGGAATTTCCTGCCTTTTTGCAAATTTGCCATTAAAATACGTGAATGCTAATTTTCATTTAAGTTATTTTTCTTTTTAAGTCATCTGTAGTTTTGTTTTTTTTGTATAACTATAGGCTGCATAATTTATGTTTTAATATTAAAAAAATTATAATTCAAAAAATTAAATATAAGGTCTAGAAAACAGACAGTAAGTGTCCAGTCCATCACTAATAAACCTGGTAAATTTGCATTGACAGAAAACTTTCCAAAGGGATCTACCGGTGACCCTAGGAACTTTGGGCTTTTACCATATCTTAGTTTAGGTAAATAGAAACTAAACCAAATTTAAGAAACATATAGGATTTACTAAAACACTTTATATTTTAGGTACGTTTGCAAAATTCTGTACCCAAATAACTAATTTCTTTAAAGCTTTATAATGATTTCTGATTTAGGATTTACTTTGAATAAAACTGCATTTTCTGCGATCACACAAGGACTGAGACGTATAGTACTATTTAAAATTAACCTAATAAAATAACAGTTTCTTGATAAGTTTTTAATGCAATAGTTGTATGTCCTTTTCATTACATAGCAATTATATTTTACAGAGTCTTGGTCTTTTCTTAACACTTATCCTCTCTTGCCACTGTCAATATCGAGGAGAAGAAAGTGATGACTATCCAAGGAGGCCACCTCCACAAATTTTGACTCACAAGCAGGCTTTAAATCACGATGGTAACTTCAAGTACCTGTTCACATCTGAAAATGGTTTGGCACAAGGAGAAAGTATCGCACCAGATGGGTAAGTTTGCCGAGAAACTGAAAATGGCAACTTAATATTTGCTAGTTATTTTAATGTACTGGTTATAACTGACTAAGACCAAACATAATTGGTTATAATTGCTGACCAATGTAGTAGTACAGTGTACTTTGTTGCCAACCAACTTATACAATCTAAAACCAAGCAGCAAAATGAATCGAGGCCGAGAAGAAACCAATATAATGAAAAAAAAAAAAAAATAAAAATGTAAATTTAACAAGAGATTCAACAAAACTTACCCATAATTATGCTTTCCTCGAAAATTAACGTTGGATATCCAGAAAAGATCTGACCTCTGCAATCTCTCCATAGCACACAATAAATACTATGATACTTAGAAGCTCAATGATTCTTAAAAAACCAAGCTTCTACATATATCTGAACCCTAACCACAGTTAGTAAAGTAATTGTTTTTTTTTCTTTAGTACTAGAACCGGAGGTTACAGTTACATTGATCCTAACGGCAAGAAGATCTCTGTAAAATACACAGCTGGCAAAGAAGGTTTCAAAATTTTGGAAGCCGATCACTTACCTAAAGCTCCACAACCCGTAGCACCCGTACCCCAACCACAGCCTCAACCAGCCTATTCTCAGGTAATGTATAATTTTTATTATTAAAACTACTTAAATTTTATTGATAATTAGTTAAATACACAATATGAAACTAACTTGGGAAGCTTTAAACAACAGAAAACTTATTAAAAAATAGATTCTTGTACAAAAGCTGCTGCGCACTTATTTGGTTGTTCATCAAACGCGCTTGTACAACAAATTTTTGGCGGACTAGTACAAATTGTTGAACGACGACATAGACTAAACGAACTAATCTACTCCTAGTTTAGTTGCACAACTTGGTAAACAAGATGCTTAGTCTGAGGATTGTTTTAGAGAGCGTGAACCGCTGATCCGGAGTGGTATTTTGTAAACGTCTGAAGCTTAGTTCATATAGTTGCGAAATGCGATTTGCAAATTGCGGAACGTGTTTGAATAGGTCAACTTCAAATGTGTTGCTCGAAATTGACCAATTAGAACACGTTCCATAATTCGCAAATTGCATTTTGCAGGTATATGAACTAAGCTTGACTCAGAACTACCATACCTACACTTAAAGGAGTGTAGCCCTCATAAGAACAACGGCTTTCAAAGATTTAATAACAAATTTAATATTAAATAGTAAGAAATAACTTTTTCTTAAGTAGGATAGTGTAAATTAGTAAAAACTTATTGCATTTTTCCAGCCTCAGGCTTCCAGAGATTACGATGATGGCCAATACCGCCCACAACAACAATACGAAAAACCACAAGGTGTAGCCCAATCTTACTACCACCCTAAAGTATACACCCAACCAATCATCCCCCTCAAAGACCCGCCTATCCCCAATACTCCCCTAATGCAATTCAAACAAGACAGGCACCACTTACCAATGCTATCAGTGAAACAAATGAGAGGGAACCAGAATACAATGACGAACCTGGAAAACCAAACTCTTTCGGAGCTGGATATCTTTTTTGAATTTGGTTCTGGTTAATTCAAAATAAACTACTTTAGGAGAGTACTGATAATCGACTGTTTTCTTGACATACTAATTTTTTTGTAGGTCACTAGCAATCATTTGATACTAGCTTATGAAATAAATGTAATAAACCCTTAACTTATCCGTTAAATTAATTACATCAAATTGCAATGTAAATGGCCAAAAATAGCGCAATCGGACTAACATTTTAATTTTCCTACTGGTTAATATGAATACTTTTATTATTGTTTGTCTATCTCATATGTGAGTCTATATTTTGTCACATGTTCTTTTCTTAATTATTTTTCTATCCTTTGTACTACAAAGTGTGACTTTATTGAAAACTAACTTACTGTATATTCTGCTATTTCCCATCAGATTAATAAAATACATTTTCACAAGACTTAATACAAAGTGTTTCAAAACAAATGCGAAAAATTTTAGGAGGTGATTGCTTTGTTTAATATAGGGTAGTTTGTTGTTTAATCGTTCAGTTGAAGTTTTTATTTTTATTTTAAAACTGAAAGCAATAAAATAATATAATTTCATGTAAATGAAAATTTCTGCATATTTTCACTTGTTTTTAGATCTTAATAAGTGTAGTATTGAAATATACTACCCCTATCATTCTTTTCGACCAAAATTAAAGGAATATATATATATATATATATATATATATATATATATATATATATATATATATATATATATATATATATATATATATATATATATATAAATTTGAATAGACTGGTTAATTTAACAATATTTCTCTTAACTTTTTCACATTTGTTTGGAAATTGTATATTACAATCATATTCACAACACATCACACTTCCCTGCATGGCTTTTACTACCTTTTCCATTAATGATTTGATAAAGCTTTATATTAACACACAAAATCATATTAAGTAGATGACTAAAACTATTTTACTTACCTTCATTACTATATCATTATCATCTTCATTAAATTTTATATTTATAAACAGCAAAAAAATATAAAATTGTGGAGTGTGTCTGCTTCACATTTTGGTACAAAATATATTTGAATTTAGTTAAACGTAGATTTTGTGACAATGTTGGCTTTTAAATTTGATTTAAAAAAAATATAGATATGTTGCGGAAAATTATGGCAATGAAAGGTTGTATCTAGAAATAAAATTAGGTATATCTTGATAAAATATACTGATAGGTACTCTCCATAGTTAGTTCCTAGGGTTCTATTTTACTTGGTATGAAATGATAAGTTCTTGTATGCACTTGTATGAATGACTGATTAAGATATATATTTTTTTAATTTTATGGTTTATAGATTTTTTTATATACTTTGTTATTGTTTTACCTCTTGTTACACTAAATTGTTATGTATCTTTTAAAACTAAATATATAAACTTCTAATAAACTTACTGTTGTTTTTGCTAAAATCAATATGTATTTATGTATTATATATAATATTACATTGTATCAGACTTGTACATAATTACATCTATAATTACCTTTATTTCCTATCTTGTTTCTGGTACATAATTTTCATTTAAAATAAGATGTACTTTATAACAACTTCCTTTGTAACTTTGCCTTATATATTTGTTAATAAACTATTTTCGTTAATTTCTTTTTTGTTTTTTTATCAATTACCTACTATTAATATGTTTTGTTTTACCATAAATTGGGGAGATTCATAATTTGACCTTCAGCTCCTTGTGTTTAATTTTTAAGACTATTTCCAGCATGGTAAAATATAAAATATTTAGCACATATAGCATAACAAAAGATAAAATACTTGGACAGTTAAAAAATATCCTAAATTATGATTAAATTGTGACCTAACAAGAACCTTTCTAAATTTATAATTATTTAAAATTTCAGAATTACATACTTTATTGCTCAGAAAGAGTAAGAGAATGATTGGAGAAAAAGAAGTTTTTCACTTCTTAAAATAACTTGATACTAATTACTAGAGACCAGATTAAAATTTTATTAATTATTTAAATGATTAATTAATTGAATTATATGCATTTTCATACAAATTTTAGCCATTTTTATGGGTAATAGTGTATTTTTGTAAAATATGCTTATGGTGCATAAAATCGATACATTTTCAATATTTTTGGAGTGCAGGAGGTGGCCCGTGGGAAATTATGCCCCAAAACACTTCCAGATTTTTACTTAAAATTTCAAGTAAAATAAGTATATTTATTAATTATATTAAACTCCAAACATACAAAAGAAAATATTATTAAGTGGTAAAATAAACGAAAAAATTATTTAAGCTTAAAAATACTTAAATCCACAAAAAATCTTGTCGGCAGATCCTACAAGAAGTATATTATAGTCATTTATTTTACTTTGTGTTTGTGTTGAAGTAAAATTATGACTAATTAAAGTAGGTAAGTTCTGAATTTTCACTAAACAGGTAATGTTCATATTTTTAATAAATTTGTTGAATATGTGCTACTTAAAAGGTTTAATAAGTATTAAAATACCTTATTATCTGAACTTTCTATCTTATTGTGATGTATGATCAGACTGAAAATCTCTGGATGAACTTGGGGGACTCTGGCTTTGATTTATTTGAAACTCACGGACTTCCTTCTGTAAATCTCGAACTAGTGCAGCTAAAATTTCAGGATTAATGCCGGCCTCACAAAGTCTTACACATATTGTTAATGTTTCAGGGCTAAGACCAGTATTAAGTAGTTGTGACATTTCTTGAATTGCAGCTAGGGTCGATTGTGCTTCTTTTATGTGGCTACTGCGACTTGAATCCATCTAAAATATGAATAGAGTAAATTTTTATACTTAAAATGGAATGGTGCATAATACTTTTGTAATGGGATTTTAGTTTGTATACATAAAAATCCACAAAAAGCCCGTTAAACTAAAACGCTTTTTTAAAATAATTTACGAAAGCCTTTTACTTCATTGGCTTTTAAAAAATACCTTATGTATGTTCTTCAATTTTATATTTTTCCGTTTCAAAATCTTAACTGATTAATTTAAGTATTTAGCAGCCTAACCTCATCTCCCGTCTAAAATTTTTAATTTATTGTTTTGACAGATACGTCAATTTTTTTACTGAGTAATGGTACATTCTCATGTGTGTGCGTTACGTTAAATTATAAGAGCTATGCAACTTAAGCCTGGCAGAAGCGCAATTGGGAAGGAGGGGGCTATGGGGAGCTAAGCCCCTAAGACGCCGATTGCCCCCAAAGTTGTCACCAATTATTACCGCGGTTATAATGTGGTTAAACGCCTAAAATTGATAATAATTAAATGTGGAGCGAGCCACCAGCAGTCCTTCGCTTATGTTCAAAATGGAATACCTTTTTATACCTCTGTATATTATAGCTTCAGTGAAGAATGTCCTATCCTACCATATTTTTAAACAAAACAGCTATATCCAGTAAATATTGCTACGAGCAAACGTACAACTGTAAGATAATCCGGATTAAACTTTTATTCCACATAAGGATTTTCTTTTTCTATTCTTTCACGCTTTATCTAGGCCACACGAATATTTCTAAATTGAGGGTTTAAAATGCTACGACAAATTCATTGCACCAAAATGCAACGATTCAGCACAATATACCTCAGTTGATGAAAAGTTCTCCCACATTGGACCTATTTTATTTTTGTTGTTTATTAACGACGTGGTGTCCTGTTTTAATCACTCTAATGTTCTATTGTATGCGGATGATTTGAAGTTTTACAGTGCCATCGACTCAGACATTGATCATATTCAGCCTGAGCTGGACGTCTTTTCAGATTGGTGCAACGCAAATTACCTTTCCCTAAACATCCAGAAATGTAAGGTAATTCGGTTTTCGAAAAGTAATGTAGTGACAGAGAGACAATACTCAATAGGCGGCCATAACCTCGATTGTGTTCAATCCATCAATGATTTGGGAGTCACTTTTGACATTGCTCTCTCTTTTAATCTGCATATTGAACAGATTATATTGAAAGCATTTCGACTTCTCGGATTTGTCAAGCGGCACACTAGGCACATCAGTGACACCAAAGCCATAACTTGCCTGTACAATAGCCTAATTAGAAGTGTTTTGGAATATTGCTCCGTTGTCTGGTGTCCTTTTTACGGATTCAATGTCGACAGAATTGAGAGGGTGCAGAGTAAATTTGCTAAGTACTTATTATATAAGCATCGCTTTCCCTATGATGATCTGTCATATCAAACCAGACTTTTGCTCTGTGGTCTGAAAACCTTGGAACGTCGGAGGTTGGATGCTATGGTTGTCTTTTTATTTAAGATTTTAAATGGATCTGTGGATTGTGCTGCACTAACGGAGTCTATTCTTTTCCACGCGCCTCTGAGGCACACAAGGCAACAACTTCTATTTTTCGAAGTGACTCACCGAACTAACTATGGTCGCAGCGCTTTCATAGATCGTATCTTGAGGAACTACAACCGCCATTACTCTGACATTGATCTTTTCGCTACAAGTCTAAGTTCCTTAAAGAGACAATTGCAGCTCCGCGTCTTTTAATGTATTGTAAGGTCCGTTATTAAAGCACTTTTAAATTTTAATTTGTTGACTGTACATTTTAGTTTAAGTTTATTGTTTTTAAATTATTTTTGTCACTGGTACTTATATGGGACTTTATTTTGTTTTGTGTGCTCTTTGACTGTTTCAATTTATCCTATAGTGTATGTTATTTTATATTTATATTATTGTACCTTCTAACCTTAGCTATTGCTTCTTTTCTTGTACCATTTAGAATGTTTTTATTCTGTAGTGTACGCTGATGCCTACCCGGGGACGCTATGTAGCCTCCTACGAAACGTGACCGCACAACTTGAAGATCGCGGAGAGACTCCATTATGAAAAGTTGATCCTTTGCGAGGTACAGGGTGTCAATGTCAAAGTAAAAATAAAATAAAATTGAATGTTTGAAACCCTATATCTTAGATCGTTTTTTGACCCAATGAATGAATTTATAGTAGCATTTTATACAGTCCTTTTAAAGACTGCCAGGTGGCCTAGATAAAGCCTAAAGGAATGCAAGGGAAAACTTTTGTATGAAATAAAAATTTTAATCTTATATATCTCTAAAACGGTTGGTCTTATCGATATTTACTAAGTATACCTCTTTGGTGCAAACAATATCAGAGAATAGTTTTTTTACTGGACCCATAATATACCAACACAAAGAAAAACTATGACATTTTACATCAAAAAGGTAAACAATTTTTGACTCCTCACCTTAGAAACCCCTTAAAACCTATATTTTCTACAAAAAATAGTTTTATAAAATATCTAAAATATAATGGAAAGTTTGACACTCTGTTTTGAAAACTATCAACTTCTGACTTAGGTAAATTTCATTTAGATCATTGTATTTTGGCCCAAGAAGTTTGTGGTAGCATTTTGTACAGATCTTTTGGAGACACCTTGTATATTAGTGTTTTTCGGTAAATATACTTCATAAATTGGGGCTTAATCCCCCAAAAACCAGAGGACTCGTTGCGCCACTGATGCCTGGTCCTCGGCCCTGCGGCGGTATTCTTGACCATTCGCATCTTTCACGTTCGCTCGCATCTTATGGAGATTTATCATAGGATGCGAGCTATCGTAAAAGATGCGAATGGTAAGAGTACTGCCGCCGATCCTTAACTTTTCGATTCGAGACGACTCGGTCGGTATCGAGCTCTCGGTCATCCCTTTCGGCATTTTCTCATCTGTTTTTACGTAGGTAGTTATTGGGATAAAGACTTCTTTAATAACGATAGTTTCTATATAGTTATGGATCTCGGAAGATATCGACTCGGAATCGAGTGTCAAATAACTTAAGAGTCACCATTCGGTAGCGTCTTGACAAGTTATGCTCATGTGAACCGAAATTGCGTAAATCCGGAACTGCGGATTCGCGCAATTTTCAAAAAGTGGTCTGTTTATGGAGGCTATTACGTGACTACCATATTAAAATTTTATTGTGCTCGGAACTGTTACTCGAACAACAGGGCTGCCGTCAGCTCAATGAAATTTCTCAGTAAACGATGTAGTACGACGACGAATTGTTAGCATGAGCTGGTGTTTCCTTATATATTCGTTTAATAATAGAGAATAGAGCTTAATACATTCAAAGAAACTTTTCTTTCACTGATATTATTATTACCACAAAAAATAACAAATAATATTAAAGACCCATCAAGCAGAAAATAGTAATAAATCTATATTCATTCTATTGTTACTCACTACGCATGTCTAATTTAATGTCGTATTTACGTTCATACGTTTGCACCAACCGCACGCTACTGCTGTCTGGCCGGCGAGGCTTTACACAAGCCAAACTTTACCAGCGCTCAAGTAAACGATTGGTTCCCACGCTCAAACTCTAATTTGTTTCCCCCTTTCGTGGGGCTCTGCACAACAGGTGGGTGCACGAAGTCAGCAATTGCGCCGAACTACGAAAGTTAGAGAACCCATTTAAACGAAGAAAGAACAGTTTATTGAGTTAATTTATTATTTAGTTACGTATACTTTACCTTAATTATTTTGAATACCACACAAAACAAAATACTAAAAAATTGTTAATAAGAAACAAATATTTAAAAAGTACAATAAAATCCAAACCCATTCCCCGTCTATAGTCATGCGAGGCTCCACCTCTTTGGAGGCTCGTTCCAGCGGCAACCAATCATTAAACATTATTTGAGTGGTTATCTTGGTAGAGCTACCTTGTTGTCGGAAATTAGGAATATAAAATATTTTAGGGACGATATGAATATTAAAGCATAGTATAATCAGTTTCTCTCTCAGAAAATAGAGCAATAAAATACAAAATCTCTTTAGGAATTAAAAATGATATCAATAACAAGGTGTAACCAAGTTGCTTTATAAAAATATGAAATTTTATATTTTTAAAAAGTGTCAAATGAGGTTCCACAGCAGTGGGATAGAAAATCTGGCTTGCATCTTAAAAGCGACTTCCGGTTTTTCCCGCATTCCTTCCATGCAGCCCGTATCTACATTCTGACATTTGACAATTTACAATCGACATTTGACAGTCAACAGAAACACCGTTGGATGCTTGCTTGTAGGGGTGTTGTAAAGCATTTTTATTAAATATTTATACTAATAGATAATTTTTGCATAATTTATAAACTTTAACCGGTGCATTAGTGTTTTATCAGCCATAAATCAATAATTTATCGTGCACAACCTGCGTGGAAGGTAAAATATCAGCCATGTCTGATAATGATATGATGGACAACGGCGACATGGAGGAAAATTTCCAGGACGATGTCAGTTTTGATGAAGACATGCCCAAAGATTTTCCTGGAAATAGAGGTGGTGGGCGAGGGGGTAGAGGAGGTTTTGGGTAAGATTTGCTAAATGTACCAGTCTCGGAGGTATATATAAAAAGCCAAGTTGGTTTTATTTATATGGACCTCCCTATGACTTAGGAACCCACTTAAACCCCGATTTGGATGTTTTGATATACATTAATTATTCAGTGTTGCAGACAAATAAGCAAACATTAAACTAGTTTCGGTAATTTTCTAG
Source organism: Listronotus bonariensis (assembly GCA_014170235.1). Lineage (NCBI taxonomy): Eukaryota > Metazoa > Arthropoda > Insecta > Coleoptera > Curculionidae > Listronotus > Listronotus bonariensis. Next base: position 18,087 of record JACEGR010007579.1, read on the forward strand.
AAACCTGCGGCAACTCCTATTTTAACGAAATTTGATATACGAGGGTTTTATGGGGCGCTGGAAAGATATAAAAGAATATTGTGGGTTTTCTGCCCTGCCAGAAAGCGTATCCACATAATTTGTGACTTTTTTTATGTAAGAACTTAAGTCCTGGCATGTTCAAAATTGTAATAAATGTTAATTTGCCACAAAAAGAGTGCATGTCAAACAAATCGCCATAAGCGTTAAATTTTGCGAATAAAAAAATTACAAATTATGTGGATACGCCTTTCTGGCAGGAAACCCCGATATGTGTTACGTGTTTGTGCAAAATTTTGTAAATGTACAGACCAAAATTTAAATAAAGAAAATTGCAGAATTACATACTGTGAGGTTCAAAAATTCTTTAAATTATTTTCAGACCTTGTCATAAACATTTTTCTGATAACATTGAAAGATCTGAGAATATAAAATTGAAAGGCTTATTGTAAAAACACAATAAGCCACAATCACAAAATATGATGGTATTAATTTATTAAGTTAATAAAATGTGTTAAATCAACTTTCATCAAAAATAAACTTTTAATGAGTTAATAAACTCTATGGATACCGAATACTTTAAAGTTTTCCATTGTCACTTATCATATTAACAATTTAATAAATTAGTAGAGAATAAAACAGATTTCTGTGGCTGTGTGGCTTATTGTGTTTTTACAATAAACCCTTCAATTGTGAATTCTCAGATCTTGCTATGTTACTAAATGCATTTTTCAATATTCATCTCATCGGTTGGGTAGATCCAATCAGCTGGTTTTAGGATTTACTGGATTTTTTGTTATTTTCTGAACATGTATAATACATTTGGCCTTCATTCTATCAATAAATACTACTACTACTACTCATTCATTGGCTTCGTGTTGCTTTGTTTTGGTCATGCAGTTATTTTTAAAGACTTTCTCAATATTTAGGCTGTAAATAATCTGTAAATATCAAATTATTGTTGTTTTATACTTTTAACACTTGTAATAAAAGCAGACCCAAAAATGAAACAGCTGATTTTGCAACTTTTGTTTAACCGGAGTTAAGGATCCGATTAATTTATGAACACGGATAGAGACTGGCCGATCTCTTTTTGAACGGGTTTCATGGATCGGGTTAACCCAAGATCAATATTTGAAAAGGTCAGATAATATACAGTCATTTTTAACCCAAAGATCAATTCAAGGCTTGCCTATTTAACTATTACCAATTTCCTAACTTTTATTTAGATATAAGTGTTGTCCTTGGACCTAATTAACTAATAAAAAATTATTCATGTTTACTTTTGCTAATAGTTTATTTTAAACCATTTTTTTAACTTTAAAATTTCATAACATCATAATTCATATTTGTGGCTTATCATGTTATTACAATAAGCCTTTCAATTGTTCTTGACACTTTGTTAAAATTGTAATTATCTTCCTCAATAAATATACTTTTAAAAAGTTTTTCTTTTTATTTTTTGCAGCAAAGGAGGCCCTCCTAGATGGTCTGGTCCACCCCAAGGAGGACCCGGAGGGCCAGGTGGTCCGGGAGGACCTGGTGGTCCAGGAGGACCTGGTGGTTCTAGAGATGGTCCTCCTCCAAGATTCCGTGGTAGGGGTGGTTTTGGACCACCACCTGGTATGTTTAGAGGTGGTAGAGGCGGTCCTCCACCCTTGTTCAGGGGAGGACCTCCCCAAGGGGTCCCCCAGGTAAGGAAGGTAGCTATTTACTGTAATTATTATTTTTTGGTGTAAAACTTTTTTTAGATTGTTTTCTTAGTATGTAAAGATCATAATAAAAAGTACAATTTAATTTTCCAGGATTTAATGGTCCCCCAAATTATGGTGGTAATGGTCCAAATTGGGGTCCACCTGGAAGTGGTGGTCAGGGTCCTCCAAGTCTTATGGGCGGCCCACCAGGAGGTCCTCCACCATTTGGAGGTCCAATGATGGGTATGAATAATGGACCTCAAGGTGGTGGTGGCCCACCAGGTGTACCAGGATTCCAGGGACCGCCAACATCAACTGCAGGGGTATGTATTAAAAAATGAAACATACATGTAGCATATCATAATATAAACTTCAGTACATGATTCTGTAATTTTTCTTTTGATATAAGAATAATGATTGTATAAAATATGCTTGGTGTTTATTTTTTTTTAATCTGTCCTAAAAGGCAAAAAGAGTTTTATTAAGTAATTAAGATATTGATATGGCCCATATTACCCAGACAATAAATCTGTACACTTAATCTTCTATGGTTTTGGGTAGGTAGTAAATATTTTTATATTTGGGATGCTGTTACAAATTGTTTTGTTTCTGCTCTAAAAGAAAAGACTAATTTTTATATTTTGTAATACTCCAAGGGGGATATTTTGCTTTATGTAAAAAGTTACCCAAAATAATATATTTGTCTATTTATTTTTTAGGGCTCCTATATTAGACCCTAATGCAGAAATTTGGGTAGAGACAAAAGCTGCAGAGGGTAAATCATACTATTATAATGCAAGAACTCGAGAGACCACCTGGAATAAACCAGAGGGGCCCAACATTAAAGTTATTTCTCAGGTATGTAAAAGTTCTTACTAATCTTACACTTATTTTAGATAATTCTTAACACAAACTTCTTTTTCATTATTTACTTAGAATGTTAAAGATTAAAAATAGTTTTTTTTGTTAAATTTTATTTTTTAGGACCAAGTTGAGGCGATGGCTCAAGCAGCTAATACTATACCACAAAAACACATCAACAGCAGCTCTAGCTGCTTTGGCGCAAGCTAGTATAACAAATAAACAAGAGAATAAAGGTAAATATTACTTAACTTTTAATATAGCTTAATCAATAATTAATCAATCAATGATTAATACCTTATTGTCCAAAAATAAAGTGTTGTTATTAACAAATCTTTTAATTTTGTTTAGTTAATTTGTAGTAGTTCATATTCGACACAACAACTAAAACTGAACCCAAGTGGGGTAGATCATACACAGTACAAAGTAATGAATATTTACAAATAATAATTCAGAAAATAAGGTGTGATAAAAATCTTTCAAATAATAGCCCACTTGCATGGTCGTCCAATAAAATTAAACATTCATTATCTCCACACTTTCTCCTAAGTGTTCCAAAAAATTTCAGTAAAAAGCAGACAAAAGAACACAATAAAGATGTACGTGAAATATATCGAGATGACATTTTTTTAATAGTCTTAAACAAGTTAAGGTAATTGTTGTACAACTTTAAGTCAAAGTCAAAGTCAAAATATGCTTTATTGTTTAAAGATGTACTCATCTCATTAACAAAGCTGTAATAATAATATAAAGCAAATGAAAAAAACATCAAAATATATCAAAATAAAAAGCAATAACAAAATACAAATAAAATAAAAAACATCAAAACAATCCAAACACTTAACATACACGAAAACTAGATAATTTAAATTAAAAAATTCACACTTACACTAAAATACAATTGTCAGACTATAAAATATATTATGTAAAGGAAACTTAAACAATTTGACAGATTTGATAAAAGTAAACTTCACTACAAAAAATATAAAAGTCATAAAACATAAAACCTAAAATAAATTAAAATAAAAAGAATTAAAAGGAACTGGTATAATACTCATCTAACGTGTATAAAACCCTGTCGATAAGCATTTCCTTAACTTTTCTTTTAAAGCTCTTTAAGGAAGAAGAATTTCTTATTTGGAGAGGAAGATGGTTAAACATTTTCCTACTCTCGTAGAGTATAGAGTTCTTAGTTAAAGACGAGGATGGAATAGGCAGTTGTAAGTTGTCCGATTGACGAGTATTATACACAGTGTCCACTCTTAGGATTCCGTCTTTATGTTTAAAAATTGTGGTTACTGACTCCAAGACAAACAGTGAAATTAATGCTTTAAGCTGATAAAGAATAAAGAGATCCTTCCTGTATTTTTTACATGTTTTTTTTTTTTTGTAATTGTAGACTAATTTTTAAAAATGTCCATTTCCATTTTTTTGGTTAAATTATTATATTATGTTAACCAGTATTTAAGATTTTGAGTACTAGCCTAAAAGTATATACTTAGTGCTTAAAAAAAATAAAATAGAAGTAAGGCCTTTTTAATAAGGGTATTATATTTTAATTAAAAAACTTATTTTATTGAATGTGCCTATATACAAATATTTATATTTCTTATTCTAATTTTATAGACACTAAACTTATTATTTTCAGATTCTGAAGACCAAAAAAAAGAGCCTGGAAACAAGCCAGGACCAATGGGTCAAGGTCCTCCGCCTAATATGATGCAAGGACCTCCACCCGGCGGTATGCCATTTGGCCCTCCACCAGGGGGCTTTCCCCCGTTTGGAATGCCGCCTTTTGGCATGCCACCACCAGGCCAAGGACCACCAGGTTGGATGCCTCCTGGCATGGCTCCATGGGGTATGCCACCAGGTTTATTACCGCCAGGTAGTTATTTGTTTTATTTTCTTTTGATTTTTAAAATTAAAAATATGTGTATTTTTTTAGCAAATGTTCCTAGTGCTTTACCAGCCATTAATGAGGCGGAAGTTATGTCAAAAGTGGACCCAGAAATTATAGCAAAAGCTTCCGGAATGGACTGAACATAAGGCGCCTGATGGACGATTCTATTACTACAATGCCAAGAAGGGAGAGTCTGTATGGGAAAAACCCCAACCTTTGAAAGACTTAGAGAGTATGTATTCTTGTTTCTTAACTTCCTTATTTTTAGTCATGGTCATTCATGTCATTCACTAAGTTTTTTCAAGACAAATTGTTTGTAATAGTTCAGTTTTTAAAATAATTTCCCTTATATGTCCAACTTGGTTCCAGTCACAATATCATTTTTTTCAGCTGCCAAACTGGCTGCTGCTCAAGGCATCTCCACGCGACCTACCGACGCGGGACCTAACCAAAACTCATCTGACACAGGTAAGACAACCGGCCAGCAGGCCAATGGTGAGACGCCCAAGCAGGAGACTCAGCAGGACAAGGAGGCAGATGCTAAAGAGAAACTGGAAAAGCTGCAGGAGGAGATCAGAAAGAAAAAGGGAGGAAGAGGAGAAGGAAAAGGAAAGAAAGGCGGCGGATAAGTCGCGGCCCGTTTCAAGTACACCAGTTCCAGGCACACCTTGGTAAGTAATTATAGACAAGCGTCTAGAGTTCGGCCACCAGCTTTTTGGTCCAACCAATGAACGAATACCTAAAGTCACGTGATGCATAAAACGTCCTTAAAACTTGAATTACAAAAGATTTCGTTTTATTTAAACAGAAAACATAATTTAATTTTAGTTATTTTTGCTTAAAAGTGGGTCCAGTATTTTAACCAAACTTAAAAATATTGGATTATCATCCAATGATTACAATACAAAGCACAACCAGTAATTTTGATTGGTTTTAAGCGCTGCAGGCAGTCATGCAAAGTTGTCACATTAGGGGGTCATGGTTAGTTCAGGTTAGATAAATCTTTTTGTTAATTTCTTAATAAAGTGCATTAAAAACAAATATTTAACTAACCAAAACTAACCATGACCACCACTGTGACAGTTTTATATAACCATCTGTAGGGCTTCAAACCAATCAAATTACCGGTTCCGGTGCTTTTTACTGTACTCATTGGATGGTAATTCAATATTTTCAAGTTTGGTTAAAATACTGGACCCACTTTTAAATAAAATTAACTTAAATTAAATCATGTTTTATGGACGTTTTATGCATCACCTGACTTTTAGTGTTTGTTGGTTGGTCGGACGGAAAAGCCGGTGGCTGAACTCTAGACGCTTGTTAATTATAGTACCAGAAAAAAAAAGTGGTTAACCAAAATGCATTTCTTATTTGTTACTAACTTAGCTTACTTTTCATAATAAATTACCTAGGTGTGTTGTCTGGACTGGCGATGGCCGGGTATTTTTCTACAATCCTTCATCCCGTACATCTGTATGGGAACGCCCCGAGGAGCTTCTTAAACGCGCTGATGTCGACAAGATGGTTGGGACACCTCCTGATGCTCTTGCTACCAGTGTCAAACCAGAAGAAAACAAAACTCCCGTTAAGGGTAAAGATCTTCAGAGGATGAGATTGACACTGACAGTGACAGTGAAACGCCTGCAAAGAAGGTGAAGACTGAGGCACCTGTTACTCCTACAAGTTAGTTTACTTACTTTATATTTGACAAGAAAATCTATCATTCCGAAAATGTTCTGTTGATTTTTTCTTGTTTTTGTTATGTTAAAACTTATTTTGGGTTCATTTTTGCTCTTTTTAACAAAATCTGTTCTAGCAAAAAAACTAAAAAATTTTGAAAAAACCTTAACTGGTTTAGTATAATATATCTTATATGTTGCAGTTCCAACAAATGGTACTCCAAATGCCAAAAAGATTGACATAGGAAAAGAAGCGGCAATTGAAGCTGAAGTAAGAGCAGCTAAAGAGCGCGCAGTTATACCTCTTGAAACAAGAATAAAGCTTTTTAAGGAAATGCTGGCAGAAAAGCAGGTTTCTGCTTTTAGTACTTGGGAAAAAGAACTGCACAAAATTGTTTTCGATTCTAGGTAAGTTAAGTTGTTTTTTTTTATTTGAAAGTTTTCTCTTGTTACAGACAAGTAGAAATAATTTTGAACGAACACTTTATGGTATCCCTCTAGTTACTTAATTCTAATTATGCAAATTTAATGTCATATGAAACAGGAAGCTAGAGCTAAAAGTACATTAATATTCTCAAGTCAAATCAAAAATACACTTTATTGTTGATAAAAAAAATTGTTAACAAAGCTTTGATTAATAAATTCTTATAATAAAAACCAACAAATGCATAAAAAATCAAACAGCATAATTTAAAATAATCAATACACAATTTTAAAAGATAATGTAAAAATATATAGATAAATATTGTCATTAAAATAATTTTTCGTATTTTTCTTTTTTAAAATAAGCATGCTTTAAACAGTGATTTTAAAATAGGTTAATAATAAATTAACCCTCATTCTGCTTTTTAAATTGTCTTAGCAAATAGTTTATTTCATAAAGATGAGCATAATTTTAACTTTTTTTTTTTACTTTTTATATAAAACTGTTTTCAAAATCTTGGTCCCTCCAAATCCTTTATAAATAAATCATCACTGGTGTATTGTACTATTTGACAGCTCATTCATTGAAACTGATATTTCGAAAGTGCTGCAATCCAAAAACTGTAGGTTTGCTTGTCTAAAACGATATTTAAATAAAATATAATGTAGTGTTCTTTTAATTTATGTTATTTATTCCAGATACCTTCTTTTAACTTCAAAAGAAAGAAAACAGGTGTTTGAAAAATATGTAAAAGAGCGGGCGGAGGAAGAGAGGCGGGAGAAGAGAAACAAGTTAAGAGAGAAGAAAGAAGCTTTTAAAAGGTTGATGTCTGAGGCTCATTTGCATGGGAAGTAAGTTCAACATGATAAAAAAATCATTAAATTAGTTTTATCTTTTTGTTTTTAAGTTTCAAATAATGTTGTTACACCTGAACAGTTTATGGAATAAAAGCTCAGCCGACAATGGTTAGATTTTTTTTTTTTTGTTTTCAGGTCTTCATTTAGCGATTTTGCACAGAAATACGCCAAGGACGATAGGTTTAAAGGCGTGGAAAAAATGCGGGAGAGGGAAAGCCTCTTCAATGAGTATCTCATTGAGGTGCGCAGAAAAAGAAAAGGAAGAAAAGTTCCAGAAAAGAGAAGCGGTAAGTTTACTTAAATTTGCTGTTTTGGCCATTTTCTAATAATGATGGTAAAGGCCAAAATTATTTTAAAATTTGTGACGATAATGACCTTTTCTGTTGTTATAAAGTTCTCACACAAAACAATAGTTTTTTTATTTACTATAATTCTAGAACAACAAACTGAGATACAAGTGGCATTCATCCCTTGCTGTTTATATTTCACTTTTGAAGTTTAACAATCTTAAATTTATACCTAAACTAAATCCTTAATATACAGCTTATTTTCCCAGTAAGGAACATGCTAATGTGTTAAAATATAACATAGGTATGACTACATTTTTGAAGAAAAAATAAGTCAGATTTATACCTCCAGATAAATGAGGAAAACATCCTGCATCAAATAGAATTTCTGTTTCGAGCGTCAGAATACATGTTTTCAATTTTTTTTTTTTGGTAATCACCTAAAATTATAGCAATGTATGCTCTTTATTGTTGATTATGAATTTAATTTTTATTTTAAATACCTGATTCTGTTAATAAAAATATATTTTTTAAATCTCTGGCAGCATCTATTTTTGTGTATTAAAGAAAGTTTTCACTATTGCATTGCAACTGTATAAAAATGCACTGCTTAGAATACTAAATAAAGTTAATAATAAGAATAGGATGAGGATTAGATTTACGTTATTTAACACTTGTTTAATTTCAGAAATTAAAAAAATGTCTTACAAATGTGGTTTTAAAAATTTCCATTTGTATCTCAACGTCTTTTGTTGGTTATATGACTAAACATTTCCTCTATTTAAAACCTATTTCATATGGTATTAATTTTTTCTATATATTCTTATTTTTTTTACTTAAATACCCCAGCATTTTTTTCCTTTAATTTTACTAGGGTTTTCAGCATTTTATTGGTATCTTTTATGAAACTCATCATCAGTCGTTTACAGTTATTGTTGGTAAAGTATAAATGTGGCTTTATTTTTATATTACAATACGTCTCTGCAAAAATTTAAAGTATTTTTAAATGTATTTAATTAAAAGGAACATACATAATTTAACCTTGTTAAAAATCCTTTTTATGATAAATCTTTTAAAAGAAGAACATTTTTAAATATTTGCAGAGAAGCACAAATTACAACAACTTGTATTTGTATAGCAGTTTTGTCTATTAAATGTACAACAAGTATATTTTTTTCTATTGGTTATTTATAGCGCAGATATTAAAAAATTAGCATACAATAGCTTATTACTTATTACTAAGCTAAAGTATCTAATATTTTTGATACACTTTCAGAGTTTACTTTGATAAACAGGGTTTATTATACTAAGTGTCTGAACTTAGAGAAAAGTGTTTTTACACAAATTCTAAAAATGACAGTGTCTTCTCTAGCTTGTCATCGACTTCTACAAGGTGTGTGCTGAGGCTGCTTGAGGCTGTCAAAAAACTGTCACTGTCACATGTCATTCCCTTCAGACCGCTCAGGATCGGCGAACTGTCAACTGTCAAATTGTCAAATGAGGTCTCTCGGAGCTTAATTTTGCCTGACGGTACATAAATAGTAATATACAAATCACTTCAACAAAAGTAAAGTATTTTTGCAATGGGCTGGTTTATCCTGACAACTCTGGCAAAGGTCTCTCTTAATATTCCTTTTTGTTTCGAAACGATGTGCAAGTAAGAAAAAAATAGTTCAATCTAGAAAAAATGTTCTTTGTATGGAAGGTACTATGATGGTGATATAAAGGGTGATCATTCTTAAGTCGGTACTATTGCTTATTATTGGAGATACGAAGTGGATTAAATTAGTAGAGTTGTGGTACTTTTTCTGCTGATTAACGTGCTGCCAACCGAAAAACAATGGAACATCGGGTTTTCGATTTATTACAAAAAAAATACTTTTTTAATGTTATACCATTCGAAACATTTATCAAAGATCTGCAACATCAACTCAGGAATTTTATAGTATAACCGGCATGTTTAAAACAAACCACTTTATTTATTACATCACCAATAAATAGATATTTTAAAGAGCTTTAAGAAAGTGGCACATTTTATACAGGGTGTTCATTTAAAAACTTTCCACTCAAGTTATCTTCGAAACGAGGCAGATTTGAGAAAATCGCCGAAACACGTCAAGATATTTATTGAGGCTCAGCCCCTTTAACCCCTTAACCACCAGGGCCACCACCCCAAAATTCTTAAATGAGAAGGCGGGTCGAGTGATACATCATTTTAAAGCTGCTGACGAGTACTTTATAGCCCTGGAATATGAAGTCAATATCTTCACCTATTTCAAAATGGCGGTACTTTAAAAATTACCTAAATACCTGATTTGGATGGTCATATTTCCGAAACTAATAAAGTTAGATGTACTTAATATGGTATTTTCTTAAAGCTCATTTAAAGATCTTTTTAATGGTAAAATAATATACAGGGTTCTTAAATAAAAAAATATGTACTTTTTCTTCTCCCTGTATATTACTACCAGTATTACCATTAAAAAGACCTTTTAAAAGAGCTTTTAAGAAAACACCACATTAGGTATATCTAACTTTATTAGTTTCGAAATATGGCCATCCAAATCAGGTATTTAGGTAATTTCTCAAGTACCGTCATTTGTAATAGGTGAAGATATTGACTTCATATTCTAGGGTTATAAAGTACTCGTCAGGAAGCTTTAAAATGATGAATCACTCGACCCGCCTTCTTATTTAAGAATTTTGGGGTGGTTAAGGGTTAAAGGGGCGCCGTCCAATTTTTGTAAAAGCGTTCCCCCTCAATAAATATATAATGACGTGTTTCGGCGATTTTCTCAAATCTGTCTCTGTTTCGAAGATAACTTGGGTGGAAAGTTTTTAAATGAACACCCTGTATGTCTATCTCTTACAGTTTAAAAAATGTGACCATTCAAATCTGAAAATTATGTTAAATTTCCATTATATTATCTTCAACTCTAAGCTATAAGCACTATACTCTGTTCACAAATTGAGAAAAACACCTGAACAAAAACTATATTTCATTGGTTTAAAAAGTTAGTAACTCTAGATACCCCAACAAAAAAATGTATTTTATTGGTTTAAAACTACAGTAACCGAAGTTACTTAATAGGTATTCATCATCAATTTATAGTGGCCCAATTATATATTTAGTGTCAAAGATAAAATAGACACTATATCTACCATTTTTTTAGATTTGGATATATCATCAAATGTGGTAGTTTTTAATGCTCTTTAAATTATCTATTTAATGGTGATGTAATATACAGAGTGTTTTATTTAAAAATGCCGGTTTACTATTAAATTCTCGCAGATGGCCATATTTCCGAAACTATTTAAAATTGGATATAATATATGTGGATCTTTTTTAACGGCTTGCTAGATCTTTCAAATGGTGATGGAATATAGGGGGTGTTCCATTTTAAAAAGGTACAATTATTTGTAATAAATCGAATACCTGATGTTCAGTTGTTTTTTGGTTGGCAGCACGTTAATCAGCGGAAAAAGTACTACAACTTTACTAATTAAACCGACTTCGTATTTCCAACAATAAGAAAGTTAGCAATAGTGCCGAGTTAAGAATGATCAGCCTGTATTATATTAAGCAGATGAGGTTAGAAATATATCTTTCTGGTTTGTGAAAATGAGTGAGACTGCGCGATGTTGTTTTATTTTAACTTAAATGGATTTCCCGTGTCTTTAATTTACTTAAAGTTTTTAGTTAAAATTACAAGATTTTACTTTTAAATATTTTTGTTAGGGTGATCTTTTTATTAAGTATTATTTATAATTGAATATTCTAAAAGGATATTTAAATAGAAATATGCTTTAAATACCTAAAAGACATTTTATTGTTTTCATTTTTAATAAATACATTTAGAATAAACCATGAGCGTAAGTACTGCGAAAAATTATTATTATTACTTTCTGTGAATGTGTCTGAAATAAATCGGTAAAATAAAATAGTTAAAACAAGGCTTACTTTTTGTAACTTAAATCTATTTTTAAGAAAATTAAAAAAGAAATATATTTTTTTTTCATATACTTAGAAGATTTAGAATTTCAAATTATTATTTATGTCCAGAAGATCTTGGTGTAACATACAAAATATTTAACTTTAATAAATTAAGATTACAAATTCATATATGTACTTCAGAAAAGTTTTTAAATTCTAGTTTCAGTGTAAAAATAAGCATGGTCCTATTTATCTCTCGTTTTAAGAATGTGTTTGGGTTGCCTGACTAGTGCAAGCACAGTCAATTGACTCTTAAGAACTTTTAGATCTATTTTAGAAATACATAAAAAGTCTTTAGATTTTTTTAAGATCAAGAAATTTAAAAATTGATAGAGTACTATATAAAGATACTTTTGCTTTAAGTAAAATAATCACTTTAAGCATATTTTTATTTAATTATTTTCGGCTGTAAAGGGTGTTAGGTAAACAAGCCCATTTTGAATTGTCAACATTAATGTAAATAAAGATTTGTCTAAAACTGACTCTTTTAAAAAGTGTCTTGATTTTGGTAATAACATAGATTTATTAATTTTATAATTGAAATTAAAAACATGAATATTTTTACAACTTTTTTGGCATATAAATGCTATAAATTTAAGTTTACCAAGAGATTTTCTATAGGCTTAGTTTAGATATAAGGATCAAATTTTCATTCTGTTTTATATTTAGGAATAAATAAAACAATTTTATTTTCAGCATTTACATATATTGGGACCATTCAGTGCCAGACGCCCACAAAATGAAATCTGATAGTGAACACTTTTTTTTGTCTTTATAAATATTAGCTCTATTTTTTGATATGAGAAAGTTTCGAAGTCTCTTTAAGGTATTTTTCTCTTGAAACCTCTTTACTTACTAATTGTATAACAAAAAGGACCATACTTAAATTATGTTGCTATATTTTGAAAGAAATCGCTTTTCCTACAATAGGTAACATTCTATTTTTTTATTCAAAAAGCCATTTGCCTTTTCATTCATTATCTCAAAATGCTTCTTTAATATTCCATTAATGAGCTTAAGAAAGCTGCTCTAGTGTGGAATAAACCCTTTTATTTACTTGTAAAATTTAAGATGAGTATAGTTCTTGTACATAAAGGCACCAGAGATTAAGAGGGGACATACCTGTAAAATGTAAAAAAATCCTATGTTAGTATAGTCCTTAAAACGTCACTAAAATTTTTAGAACAAAACTTTAGTATTTCTTATACTACAGAGTCGGCAAGTCACTATATTCAATGAATTTTTATGTACCTATTCAAACTGAACACGTTTTTTCAAAACTTTATTTTGACATTAACGGGCACAATTACTCAAGAAGTTATTGACTGATCTTTCTGAAATTTTGCACACATATTTTTAACAACAGTAATTTCTATGTGAAAAAAAAATTAAAATAAAATATTAATAATAATACAGTCAGTCAAAAAAGTCTCCATACACTAGTCCTTTTAAAAAATGTTTTCATGTGTACTTCTTAATTTATGTTTATTATTAAAAATATTATAAGTAAATATCGGCAGTCCCTTTAGAACTTATAAAAACAAAACTGAAGTCTTTTATAACACTTTATTTGAACAATGAAGAATTAAATAGTAATAATAATAAAAAATAACGTCAAGAAAGTTTCCATACAGTAGTATTTTTTATTATAAAATTGTTTAATACTTCAGGTCTAATACTTCTGTCAGAATTTTTCTCCCACTATTGTCTGATTTTCTTTTGAGATCTTCTTTATTTCTAACTTGGTGTTTTCTTGCGACGCTTAAATTCCTCCCACAGGTGTTCTATTAAGTTAACGTCCGGTGATTGGGGTGGTGTGTGAAGTTGCTGGCGGACATTGTGGCTCACCCATTCACGTACAAGCCTTGCAGTGTGCTTGGGATCGTTATTTTGTTGGAATAAATAATGACCCTCAAGACCAAGCTTTTAACACTTGGGTTTAGATTATTTCTTATAATATTTAATAGGCATGTTAGTCCATAATACCAACAATAAAGACCAAATTGCCTATCCCATTGGCTATCATACACCCCCATAGTAAGACATTACCTCCTCTGTGCTTCACTGCAAAGTCGATTTATGAGATAAGGTCACGACATTCGTCATATTTGGCTAGCCTGGCTGTGACGTCAAGTCGGGCCATTTTCGGCCATGTTTGATTTTAGGCAGATCAGTGGCGTAGAATTAAGAAGGAAACAAAAAAGAACTGTACGTTATAAAAAAAAAAGTTTATTAGATTATATCAATATGCATAAGTTATAATTAAACTATAAATGTAATTAAATAATTATTTCATTTATTCAAAAACCATTATAAAAACTTTGTATAGGTATGTACATAAATAACTGGTTCCTTATTTGTTATATACCTACCGGTTGAGCTAAATAACATATAACACATATGCAATGTGACGAAGAGACAATCTAACTAAATACGGACATGTAAACATGCGTAACTAATATTGCTTGTTTATTACATAGAGGAAACTTTTTTATTTGTAATTTCTCAGAGATTATATTCTTTACAACAGTTGGTACATGGTTCCAAATTACACTGCTGTCCTTAGTTAAGCCGGATGTTCATGAAAGCGGTTTTCCGCTCGCGGATAATAATTCAGCGTGGTGATTGGTTAGTAAAAATTTAAAATGCTTTTCCCGCCAATCACAACGCTGAATTATTATCCGCGAGCGGAAACCGCTCTCATGGACAGTAGGCTTTAAAACGTCCTAACTACATTTTTTAAAATGTTGGCCTACACTACTACTACGTATATGCATATATTATCAGTTATTCTATGCATATTTATCTATTCTCCCAGTTAACAACGTCCTAACTTTATTGTGTGTGTTGCGTCAATGAAGTTAGGACGTCGTAACTTGGGAGAATAGATAAATAATGCAAACATTTTCAATTTTAAGGCTGTATTTTTTCCTCCAGACTTTATCCCGCCATCTGATCCAAAAAGGTTATTTTTAGTAATTAGACAAAAAATTAATAAATAAAAAAATATAGTTTTTGACCTTCAATTCACAAGAATTAATGCTAGACTGCCCGCCGATTAAGAAGTGTCTCTCCGACCTTCCTAGAAAAATTAAGGATACAGCCGCCATTTAAAATAATTTAAATAAAAAAAATATATGTATATCTTTTGTTCTTATATTGAATAATATACAGGGGGTTCCATTTAAAATAAGGTAACTTTGCTCTTCAATGGCTTTATGACTGATCCTGTATACTTAGTTTATGTGCAGTGTAATAGATTTCTAAAAACCCTAAAACTTTTGTATTTAGCATTCTTCGCTAGCTACCTTACTTTAGCAAATAATTGACCGTTTCCATACATAAAAGCTACCCTGTATAAAATAGATGTAGATATCTTTAGCATAAAAGAGACAACTGGACAGTAAAACTTATTAAATTTGAACAGTTAAAAAGTTTCATCTATCAGATTTTACCTAATATCCTAACACATACTTTATATTTATTAAAAAATGAGTTTTAAGGAATTTACTTCATTATTTATTTTTGGTATATGTATTTTTTAATATAGGGGCCTCCTTGAATTGCGAACTGCACCCAAAACCACTTAAATCTGCAATATGTTAATTTTTTAACAAACGGTATTATTATAACCTTAAACCTATATCAAATATGAGTAGTGTTGAAGTAAGTTAAAGGAAATAAAAACAACTCAAAAATATTTAATTTAAATTTATATTTTCAACCATGAATGTAATGTTGACACCATATAAACAGTGCCCAATTCTTGGACGCCCACAAAAAGTATGTGTTTGGACTTGCTAATGTAATCCATTTTCTTTCAGAATTAATAGTTTATTGACATATTTTCTTTCAGCTTTAATCATATCTTCTTTTCAGGATGTTTAGAGCAAGAGAAGGGGCAGACGAATAATACTGATTTATTGCTTTAGTAATAATAATAATTTATTATTATAAGTTAGTTTATATTTATTTAATATTTCACATAACAGACATTATTTTATGAAAACAATATGTTTTAAGTGTTAAATCAATGCTTGCTAAGACCATAAATGGTTTTTTTTAATTAAAAGTACAGATTGTCCAAAGCTTTATATAACATTTTTTTTTATTAACCATAATCTGTATTATTAATTTTTGGTATCCATTATGACTTTTTTAAGTGTCAAAATAATTTATGTATTAATTAGTCACTTTTATCATAATAAATATTTTAAATTTGAACCAGTATTCTCTAAGCAATTAGTTTTTGAGTTTGAGTAGGTCTAGTCTATTGTATACAGTGTGTCTACGTAAGTTGGCGACATATGGGTAAATTTTATTATTAATTAAAAAAAAAAGGTATTCTTTATAAAAGTTCTGCATGGTCCAAAACCTAAAATGCAATAATCAGATATCAAATTGTGTCAGTCATGTATGAGGTTTGGCCCAAAATTTAATTTTTGTTTAAGAGTAAAGTACCTGTATTTTTGCTAATATTGCAAATAGTTATAAAGAAAAGATGTTTAGAATTAAAAATTACTTCCAAATATGCAATTTTGTTCATTTCAAAGAAAAAAAAAGGATGCGAAATCGAGAAAATTTAAGCTTGTACATTCTTCTTGTTTTATAACAATTAATTTAAAAGTGTATTTGAAACTGTCCTATGACATTTATAATAATGAAATATAGTTCACTAATGGTACAAACCTAAATTCTTACCATTATATAGAAAAAACATTTTTTTTTTAGAAATGAACAAATTGCATATTTGTAAGTTATTTTTATTTCTAAACATCTTTTCTTTAGAACAATTTGCGATATCAACAAAAAATACAGGTACTTTACTCTTGAAACAACAAATACATTTTTGGCCAAACCTCGTACATGACTGACACAATTTGATATCTGATGATTGCATTTTATAGGTTTTGGACCATGTAGAACTTTTATAAGGAATAAACTTTTTCGTAAAATTAATAACAAAAAGTTTTCCATATGCCGCCAACTTATGTAGACACACTGTAGGTTCCTGTGAGAACCAGGAATTAAAAATTACTTCCAAATATGCAATTTTGTTCATTCAGGGTAACCAGCTATTTTAGACAAATTAATAGAGGATTTTCAACCTAAACAAAAAAAAACAAATTCAAAGTTGCCATGTATTGACAATAAAATAAAAGTTTAAAATACTTTCTGATATCTCAAATTCTGCCATTTTGTGTCTAATTATGCGGCTTTACTAAAATAATGATTTACGTACCACCGAAATTAATCACCTTATCGTTAATACTACAAAATTAATATTTAATACTCTAAGTGTTTTTCTCAGCATTGCTTTAACACTAATACATAGTCTACAAAATAATAGTTTGTAGAGTAAAATAACAGGCATTGTTACATTACTAACAAACCCAACTGTTTATACAGGTCAAGAAAGACTTTTTCGCTATGCTTCGAGAACATTCTGACATTGACAGACATTCTCATTGGTCGGATGTCAAACGAAAAGTGGACGGCGATGCTAGATACAAAGCAGTGGATTCTCACGGAATGAGGGGAGGACTGGTTTAGGGAGTACTGTAAAATTTTGAAGGAGGAAAAGAGAAAACGGAAGGAGGAACGAGAGAGGGAAAGAACTAAGGAAAAGCACAAGAAGAAGGACAAGGATAAGGACAGAAAGGTAAAGTTTTCCCTGAAGTGATGATAACAAAAATGTTTCTTATATTATATATATAATGGAATAGACCAAAAAATCGATCATTTTTTTTGTTTAATATATCGAAAATATTGTTCAAAGTGACAAAAAATATTGTGAAAGCTTAAGCCCTTCCTAATAATATTAGGTCTATGTTCGTGACTAATAGTTTTCTAACAACAATCTTTTTATGCAAATTTTTGATCAGAAAAATTTTATCAACGCGCACATTAAAAAACAAATTAAAGTTCTTACAAAAAAGCTTTCTTTGTAAATCGTCGTCAAATAAGCTGTTTCCATGTAATTGGTAATTGACCACTAAACTATTTTATTAATTTTGTTGCTTGAGTTTGAATTATTGTTACTACTACAAATAAGGAGCTCCAAATCAAAACGCAGTTTTTGATAAAACACAATTTTAAGAGTATTTAATAATTTTTACCCCGCGTTTTATTATACACGTTTAAAAAAACAAAATTAAGTAAAATATATTATATTATCAATATATAAATATGAAATATTTCATTTTAGAAACTTTTAAAATTCATAAATTTAAAATAAACGGCAAAAATCGTGGAGCGTTCTAAAAATTGTGTTTTATCAAAAACTGCGTTTTCATTTGAAGATCCTCAAATATGAATGTTTAAATAAATCCAATACATATTTTTAAAGAAAATTAAATGCGCTACAAAAAGAGTCTCTTAACATTTCTTAAATTATTTCTTTCAATAGTTATTTAACGTTGAAATTACTTTTGGATTTACCTTCTACGACGAATAACTTTTGAAGGAGTGAATTTATTTATTTATTTATTTATTTATTTACAAAGTACACTACAGAATAAAACATTCTAAATGGTACAAAAAAAAAAAAGCAATAGCCAAAAATCAATAGGTACAATAATATAGATATAAGTATAAATATAAAGTAACACACAAATACAGCAAAAATTTAAATGGAGAATATACAAAAACACAATAAATTATCATACATGCCACAAAAGTAGGATTATAAAAGTATCTATTGGATTTTATACAATATTACTGCTTAGCATGCGTTTGAGAGAAGATAATCTTAAATTAAAAATGTCCAGATCAGAATAGAAAGTATTATAATTACGCACCATTCGGTCAATAAACGCACATTGTATTGAATTTTAAAAATATTGATAGAACCAAATTGAAAAAATAATTTAATGTTCAAAGCCCAAATCATGAAAACGGCTTAATTGAAGACAATTTATGCTTTTTGTAGGGAATTTAATTTTCTTTACGATTGTGTGTTTTTAGAATTTTTCAGAACAAGAATTTGCGAGTTTTGCATAAAAAAAAGATTGTTATCAAAAAACTAACAACAAAAAAGTATAAAATATGATTTATTTTTCGGAGTCTTACTTTTATACTTAGTAGGTTTAGAATTAAAACATAATTTAAAAAAGTATATACTTATTTTTACAATCATCTGCAATTTTGAACTTTTGAAGACACTTGTTTTATTAATATTTACTATTTGGGTTTAGGAAAAGCGCGATAAGGACAAAGATAAAGAACCTAAAGATGACAAAGAAGAACCAATGGAGGAGGATGAGAAACAAGAGCCTGAAGAAGGTGCTGCTTCAGAAAAAGAAACTGAAGAAGCTGAACAAGATCACGAATCTGACGATGAAAAGGTAAAATGGGTTTTATTTTTAGTATAAACTCTATTGGCTTCCCTTCTTGTGTTTTACTATGTTTTTTTTTTTATTATCTTTAATATCTCTGTTTTATTTTTCTTTAAATTAAAGGCAAAAGAAGAACGAGAGAAAGTAAGACAAGCTAAAGCCGAGGCTAGTCTAAAAAGAAGGGAGGAGGAGGTACAGCGAACATTGGCTACTCATATGCGAGACAGAGACAAGGAAAGGGAACAGCATAAGAGAGATGAAGCTAGACAGGTAAGGAAATGTTGTAAATGTATATGTGGTACGCCTAATTTGTGTAATTGCCGATTTCACGTATTCGGCAAAATTTTGCTTAATTCGTGAAATAAGCAGTAGAGTTACCGATTTCTTGTTAAGGCAAAAATGGCACATTTATATTTGCCGAATACCGGTAAATAAAACTATCAAATTCGGGTGGTCATGGTTCGTTCTGGTTAGTTAAATCATTTTTTTAATTCCTTTATTAAGGAATTAAAAAAAAGATTCAACTAACCAGAACTAACCATGACCTCCCCAATGTCACAGTTTTGCATGACCGTCTGTGGTGCTTCCAATCAATCAAATTAGCTGTTCCGGTGGTTTTAACTGTAGCCTACTAAAAGCAAGTTTGGAAAATTTTAGGTTATGTTAGTTTATGACGAAATTGTCACAATTTAATAGGTTGGTAATAAAATGGAACAACCATTGTGCCTATTTTGTGAAATGAGCAATTTTAACTAAAATATTGGTCTATTACAAGAAATCGGTAACTCTACTGCTTATTTCATGAATTAAGCAACATTTTGCCGAATACATGAAATCGGTAATTACACAAATTTAGCGTAATATATGCATTATTAAATTTAAACTTTAAAAAAGATAATATTTGTGCAGTACTTGGTAACCAAAAATCTATTAACATCAAAAGTGCACAGGCAAACTTTACATATAAATTTTTTTTCAGCATTTTAACGCATTATTGGTTGACTTGGTCCGTAATTCTGAACTAAGTTGGAAAGAAGTTAAAAGGATCCTGCGCAAAGATCACAGATGGGATCTAGCAGACTCGCTTTCAAGAGAAGAAAAGAAAAACTTTTAATGAACACATTGAGCAGCTTCTTAAGAAAAAAACGCCAAAGTTTCAGAGAAATGTTAGACGAAACACCAGAAGTCTCATTGGTTAGCAATTGGAAAGAAATCAAGAAGATTATCAGGGATGATCCAAGATATACTAAGTTTGCTTCTAGTGAAAGGGTAAGATTATTAAATTATTTATTTAATAGTGAGTCCAAACCTCCAAATAATACTAAATTCTATACTCATATAGTCCTAGTCATTTGATTTCACTGAAACTTACCTATGCTGCTATAGTCTGTAAGAACACTTTTAAATTTACCTAGTCAGAATCTGAAAATGTCAGTGTCCTCAAAGTATTTACTGAATTTATGTTTAAATTGTGTATTATCATATTTTTTTTTTTTAGTTTACTTGATGTTGCCACTAGTTTTTTCTTTAATGTATAATAATGTGTTTATTTATTGCAGTGTGAAAGAGAGTTTAAAGACTATTTAAAGGACAAATTAGTGACTGCAAAGGGCCAGTTTAAAGAACTATTGCAAGAAACTAAGCTTATCACTCACAAATCATTAGTGCTTTTGCGAGAAAATCAACACCACATGCAAGAGATCGAGGACATTCTGAAAAATGATAAAAGGTAGGTCAACTCTAAATGTTAATTATTTGTTGATTAAAGCAATTTATTATTTACAATTGAATGGCTTATTGTAATAACATAATAAGCCACACCGCCATAAAAATCTGTTTTATTTTCTAATTTATTTAATTAAGAATATAAAAACCCAGAATAAAAACTTAAGTATTGTTCCTGAACCTAATTAAAGAGGAACATCCCGGCATTTTGTTAGATTATGACAGATATCGCAAAGCTGGGGGCGCCATTTTTAGACAATTGAAAATTTAAAAAATAGGGTACTCTTTATTAAAGTGAATAAATCCCACCGTTTAGGCACCAGTCGACATCAAAGTTTTCATCAATTTCAATCTAATTACCCACATACATACAGGGTGTGTAATTCAACCGACAAACTTTACGGGACGATTCTACAAAGGAAAATAAGAAAAAACTTTATAAAATGAACATATGTCCTAAGCGTCTTAGTTTTGGATCTACGAGGGTGTTAAAAATTAAAAAAAAGATTTTTTTAAAAATATTTAACACACCGTAGTTCACAAACTAAGATGTTTGGGACATGTTTTTAAGAAGTTTTTTCTTATTTTCAATAATAATTGTAGAATCACCCCTTAAAGTTTGTCGGCTGAGTTACTGGACACCCTGTATGTATGTAGGTATTTGATTCAAATTGATGAAAACTGAGGTCGAACCGTGGGGTTTATCGACTTTAATAAGTAGTACCTTATTTCTTAAGTTTTTGATTGTCTATAAAATTGCGCCCCCAGCTTTCGATATCTGTCAAAATAAAAAAGTTATGATGTAAATAAGTTTAAAGTTTCAGGTAAAGTGCCCTCTGCCGGTATTGAAAAAAGTACTGTAATAAAAAAAATTTAGAATCTGCATAGCTCGATTTGTGTGCCAAATGTCAACTAGATTGGTTAAAAAATAAATGCAATATGGCGAAAAATCAATAATAAAAATTGAACTTTTAACTCCTGTAACTTGGTAACCTGGAAGATTTCGACATTTTATCAAAGGACTTACTTACTAACATAATTTTACATTGCAGAATGACCCCCATAATTTCCTAACGCATTTTCCGAATACCCTGTATAAGTATAAAATTAACTATTTTCTAAAAAAACATTGAATAATTTTTTATGAGTTAATTAGGTCCAAGGACAATACTTCAAACTTTTTTATTCTGGCTTTTCATAATCTTGATTAAATAAATTAGAGAACAGATTTCTGTATCGTGTGGCTTATCATGTTATTACAATAAGCACTTCAATTATATCCTGTTTTATATGGAATTTTTTGTAGTTCAAAGTTTCATAGTGTTAAAAAATAGAATATTTTGGTGGTAACTTTGACATTAACAATATTATTAATACCTTTATAAAGAATTTTAACTGTTTTTTATTATTTTGTGCCTTAACTGTTTGGAGTCTGGGGTTTTGTAAAACTATATTTCTTAATTATTTACAGGTATTTAGTGCTGGAACACATTCCCCAAGAAAGGACTCAATTAGTGTTAAATTATTTGGAAGAATTAGATAGAAGGGGTCCCCCGCCTCCGCCCACTGCCAGTGAACCCAATAGAAGAATGAAATAAGTTGTGGTATTTAGGGGTTTATTTTAAGGTATTTGTTTTTGAATAGTAATATCGACCGAATATTACAGTTGCCCCATTAAATATAACTTATTAATGAATAAAATAGATTTATTTTGTTAGATTTTAAGTTTGGCATGAAAATTTTGTAATTTACTAGTCACTTGACCATAACTGAATTTTAATGACGATAATAAAATTATAATTCCTAAATCCAAATTATGAACTGGTTATGTTTAGTTTTAATTGTTTTAATAACTAATGTGTAAAAAAGTTGATGCAAATTTTATTAAATTAATGTTCATACCAAGTTTTTTATTATAATGGACATTTTATATTTAGGAAAGCTGAGAAAAATCTTAAAACCAAAAGGTAAATTCTCTTTGCTTTGTGTTCAATCACTTTCTTTATTTCTTTTTCTTATTTATTTAATTAAGAAATAATAAAGCTAAGAATAACAAATAGTCGATATTATTAGGCCTTGACTCTTGGGAGTATTTCACAGTTTATTAGTATGCCTGTGAGGCAGAGCGCACACCAAAGTGGCGTGGCAAGTAGCAAGTAGCACGCATCTAGCATGTTACTTTAAATAGAACCAATGTGAACAAATGAATCATATCACATTTAAGTGGCGTGGCAAGCTAGACGCGTCCTACTTGCTACTTGCCACGCCACTTTGGTGGGCGCTCTCCCTAAGTGAGGCAGGATACCTAAAAATTTTCCTAATTTTTATAATTTTTTCTTGTATTTCTATTTTTGGGTATGTTTGTTTGCTTTTAGTTTTTTTTTCAGCAGTGGTGCGAAAACTAAAAACGCAGTTGTTGCATTTATAGTTTATCTGATTCCATACTTCCAATTGAAATAAAGAATTAACTTAAAATTGTTATCCTATATTAAAAATAAACTAAGTGTCCGTGCCTAAACTACAGAAAGCTTTGGTTTTAAGTTAAAATAACTTTTTAAAACTTGAATGAAAATGGATTTTTTAAAATTAAAATATGTGTATCCTTTTGAGATTTGATACCACAAATTAAGTTTTATTACACATTGTGCAAAAGTGGTAGGTAAGGGTGGGGGTTAAATATGTTTTATACATAGAGTTTTTTTAGCAAATATATTAAGTTGATAAAGTGGCATAGCTTTTCATTTAGATTTGGAAGTAAAAATTTGTTTTGGTTTTTTATATTTAACCAGCACCTAAGCGACTTTTGTCAATTTTACGGAAAACGATTTTTTCTTCCCATTTCGTTATTTTTAAACAAAAATCGGAGAACTGAAATAAAGCTGTGCACTAATGTACATACAAAAAAATTACCAACTTTGTTTTAAAAATACCACAATGAGAAAAAAAATTGTTTTCTGTAATATTTGACGAATGTCACTTAAGATGTTCTGTCAAAAACCCATCAAATGTTGATAATATTATCTAATTATTTAAATAGATTATACATGTGCCAATATATTATGGATTACCCCTCTCTTGCCTATACAGTGATATACATTTTGTGGTTCTTTATTTTATTTTAAAATAGTAACTAGTATACATAATACATATACTTTCAGTGGTTCTAATATGTATTTGTATACAATAAAGATGATTAAATTGTATATAGATATACAATAAATATATTGGTTTTATTTACCCTTTTCTTTTCCCTTTTAAAAGTTACTGACCTGTTTTTTTTTTAAATATACAGAGTGTCTACTTAAGTTCGTACCATTTGGAAAACTATTTTATTATTAATTTTACAAAAAAAGTTATTCTTTATAAAAAGTTTTGCATGGTCTAAAACCCAAAAAAATACAATTATCATACGTTAATTTTTTGCAGTGGTATACGAGGTATGTCAAAACAAGATGAATTTTGCTCAAGAGGAAAGTACGTCTCTTCTTCATAATATCGAAAAATTTTATTTAGAAAATATGTTTAGGAATAAACATAATATTTAAATATGCATCTTTGTTCATTTTCTAAAAAAAATGGTTTTGCGATAACGAGCGTTTTGGTGACGTTTCGCTGTTTAGACAGTACTTAAGCTTTCTTTACATATCAGATTTTGAAATAAATATGCGCTAATGTAGAAAGTTAAGGGGTTATATCCACTTAAAAGACAGAAACAAGACAATTTTTCAAGATTTTTTCTGGAAAGCCCTATTAATTTAAAATTTTGTTCTTGGACGATTCTCTGTAAACTGTAATCAGCTTGTCCCGACCAATTTTTCTCAAAAAGTATTTAAAATATTTAAATTAATATTACTCATCAACCTCATAGCACTTTAATCCTAAAAATTTTACGGCTCATTATTTTTAGAACTATAACTGTTTCAATTTTTTTTATATAAGTGACAGAACCTCCTAAAATACAGTCTCCTAGCTGTCCCCAACACTGTATTTTCGTCCAAAAATTCGATTTACCAAGAAATTGTTGAAAGTACATACATTAAACAGTTAATATATTTATAAAAAATCTATTTAAATTATATTTTCGTAAAACAAGGTCCCATTACGAATTTCATTATATTTAGTAAACACCTGTAAAGTTTGTCCTCACAATTATTAAACAGTCCCCTGCCTGCATAATAGAAAAAACTATAATATTTACAAATGTCTTTTAGTGAAATAAAACGCAAATTGTTGTAAAGTTGACATCCTGCCGAGTGCAATGTTCTTTGAAATAGGACATGGATGTTTGACAAAGGTTAAAAATATTTACCAGGGACAGCATTTGTACGAGCTTATAAAGAAATGTCCTCATATATTCTCTATTCTTTTAACAATATTTTGACATATTTTGTCAGAACAATAATTTTAAAAGCCTCTGTAGCCGAAGTCCGGAAGCTCTTCCAAAAAAACACGTTTTGCGGTGAGCACTATATCTCTGGAGTGGATTATCTAAAATAAAAATCTAACGTGTCTAGTTTTAGAAATGTATAATCTATAGATTAATCGAAGAAATAAGCAAAAAAAAGACAAAATGGCTGTTTCTCAAAAACAAAAATTCAATTTCCGGACCCAAATTTAGGCCTTAAAATATTTATTAAAAAACAAAAAATATATTTATTGTATAATTATTCTAAATTTGAGACCAATTGATTCAGTAGTTTTCGAGAAATCGTGGTCACCTGTGTTAAAAATGCATACTTTTTATTTAAAAAAAATGTCTCACCCTGTATAATTCAAATTTGCTGAACGCCAGTTTACCTTAACATTAGTATAAAGTTATTTATTTGTCCATATTTCAATGGTATAGCTAGGCCCAGATTTAATTCATTCTGAAAGCAATGCCGCAAAGTACAGAAAAAAATGATAAAGTAAAAAAACCCTTTTGTGAACAATGATTTATTGCAGCAAAAAATGTTCAATCCAACGAGTACGCCACAGGTTTTATGGCAGAACAGAGACGAAAGAAGAGGATGTTTTTTAAGTACGTAATACGCGTTTTACCAATGTTTTTTTATTTATAAAAAAAAATGTAATCAGGCTCTCGAGGCTATGTGCTTTTGAAAAGGTTTTTTAGTTTATCTTTTTTTGTGTACTTTGCGGTTTGCTTTTAGGATGAATTAAATCTAGGCCCAACTATACTGTAGCAACAGTTTCAAAGTTATAATTGAAATAAGTTTTCTTATTTTAACTTTGCACGTCAATATCTCGATAACTAAGCGCAAAAGAACTTTTTTATATAAAGTACTAACTAACCAGGACTAACATTATTGTGGCTCACACACTACCACCCCTATCATTTGTGACATCACCTTTTCGGACACCTTTATATTGTGACGTATTATATATTTTGGAATTACATATAGGGTCACTTGACGTCACTGGGGCAAATGTACCATATGACACTATCTTCTTGGGACAATGAGACCGGTGGACTATCAAAACTAACTTTGCATTTTTTTAAAACCAACTTAACTTATTTGACTAACTAAATTTAGTACGGGCATACCCCCACTAGGAGTAGCCCGTACGGGGGCTGAACTAAAACTTTAACTTAATACTTGACTTCACTAACTACTTCTTATCTGATAAATATCCCTTTTAATTTCTTTCTCTCTTCTTTAAATATCAAATTTTCCAGTGTTTGTTTTGCATTTCTACGCTACCCAGTTTGTTTAATGTCTTTATTTTATTATTATAAAAGTAACCTAGAAAATTGTTTAATTTATACTTTTAAGACCTTGACACCTCACGTATATTTTTATGTAGCAAATTTCCCAATGTTAAGTAAACTAATTAAAATGTATACTTATTTTTAAAATTCCCAAAAATGTATATTTTTAAAATTCCCAAAATGTATACTTTTTTATACTAGGTGTTCACATATGCCCCCTTCTTGAAAGCGTTGGACCCACAACGCTATTAGAAATGAGCCAAATTTACTTTAAACCCTTTAAAAAAAATTAGCAATATTACCGAAAACGATAGTTCCATATAGCTTACAAAAATTCAAAAATCTAACAATATTTTAACTATTATTTAAACTAATGTAAATAATCTTAACTTTCCAAAGTTTCAAAAACATCAAAAAGTTTCATCTAAGATTAGAAAAATATGAAAACAAAAAAATGTTCAAATAGCCTTTAATCCAAAAAATAATTGTTATGATTGAATAAAAGTCTCGACTTTTTTCTAAATATTAAAAAATTTGTCATTGATTATATTTTTGTTTCTGTTGTTAACAGAATAATTTGTAAATTTAAGATTTTTTCCAAGTAATTTTATTTAAATATAATTGCAACGGTTAAGATTATTTTATATTAGAGAAAAGTGGCCTAAATTCTATACCTCCTATATAGAACACTTTAAATACATAGTATTATTACTCATTAACTTTACTACATATGTACTATACAAAAACATCTGACTTGGTAAATAAAAAATGTTTATTTGAAACTAGCTAGCTCTGCATTATTAGAAATGGACTTGACCTTTCCCGCATATTGTATATCATCAAAATA
Organism: Listronotus bonariensis; assembly: GCA_014170235.1. Taxonomy (NCBI): domain Eukaryota; kingdom Metazoa; phylum Arthropoda; class Insecta; order Coleoptera; family Curculionidae; genus Listronotus; species Listronotus bonariensis. The sequence goes on from JACEGR010007579.1 coordinate 45,420, forward strand.
ATGACCCTTTCATAACTTAATATTACATATACGGTGGGTTAAAAAAGAGTTATTATCAAATTTTACTTTTAGGCTACTTTTACTCTGCATATTAAATCATTATTATTATTAAAAATATTTTTTTCTAGTAAGTAAAGACCAAACAAAAATACAATTAATTAAAAAAATATCACAGATTTACCTAAAGACATCACACAACACTCGATTACAAATAACATACTGTTCTAGATTGTCCCTCCTTTGTCGAACTGTACCGATCCACCTTGCCTCCCTGTCCATGTCCTTGATGGTGCGTTCCATTGGCCAATTGTCCCGTACTTCTTCTTCACATACCATTGTCCGCCTTTCACTCCCCATTTTCTTTTTCTACACCAGGTTACTGCAGCCTCATGCTCCAATTTCCCCATATCCCGAGCTTTCTCAGGGGCCGCTTAACTGTCTTGTACCCACCATTCAAGACCATTACTTTAGGCTCTTCTTAGAGCTGCGGCTTCAGTGCTAATGCGAGCTTCATGCTGCTTCTAAACTCCGTCTTTACGACGTAACACAACCATATAGGGTCACTTGACGTCACTGGGCAAATGTACCATATGACACTATCTTCTTGGGACAATGAGACCGGTGGACTATCAAAACTAACTTTGCATTTTTTTAAAACCAACTTAACTTATTTGACTAACTAAATTTAGTACGGGCATACCCCCCACTAGGAGTAGCCCGTACGGGGGGCTGAACTAAAACTTTAACTTAATACTTGACTTCACTAACTACTTCTTATATAATAAAAATCCCTTTTAATTTCTTTCTCTCTTCTTTAAATATCAAATTTTCCTGTGTTTGTTTTGCATTTCTACGCTACCCAGTTTGTTTAATGTCTTTATTTTATTATTATAAAAGTAACCTAGAAAATTGTTTAATTTATACTTTTAAGACCTTGACACCTCACGTATATTTTTATGTAGCAAATTTCCCAATGTTAAGTAAACTAATTAAAATGTATACTTATTTTTAAATTTTCAAAAATGTATATTTTTAAAATTCCCAAAATGTATACTTTTTTTATACTAGGTGTTCACAATATCATTCAGCAAAATCCATCAAACGAAGGTGTTAAATGCTAATGAATTTATTTAAAAAATTTCTGATCATTTTTAATAACCTTCCATAGATCTTCACAAAATCAAACGATTGAACCGTACTGCAGTATCAAAATACTGGGTAGCAGAACTGTGAAAGAATCTTATTTGAATCAACCAATAACTTTTAGAACCTAAAACGGAATTCACATACTTTTCTAAAATGAAATCCGTGATTGGACTTTGTTCTTCAGATTTAAAATAATCTAAAATATTTGTGGTTTTTAGATGCTTGCATGTTTTACGCGCCACGTGACGTTATTAAACGTAAACACTTGTCTTAATCATTTAATAACTAGTTTCCGCTCTAATATTTTAGAAATGTATTTAATTAATATTTAAAATATTTACAAATATATTTATCTTAAAAATATTGATTTTTCTTAGGTTTTTAGTCATTCCTAAAATTGAAGAAAATATTAGCATTAATTCACCATATTTAACTCTATTTTTTAACATTTAAATATAAACCGAAATCTTTATTTGTGGTTTTTAATTGGTATTGATAATTTATTCTGCATATTTTTTAAGACCTAATTTCGTTAATTGCAATAAATTCTGTATGACCTTGCTTAGATGTTCACTACGGAAAAGTGGCTTAATGTTTGTTGAACATATTTTAGCCCATCTGTAGATGATAAATTTATAAAGATTATATAGGCGTTTTAATATTTATTTTCCCACCAAAAACATAAATGTGAAAAAGGTAAGTTAAGTTCAATACTAAAGATCTGTAAGTCGGTTAGATTTGACTTTGCGAGTTTTCATTACATCAGTCGTTTTATAAAGTTATTTAACTTATTTAAATATTTTTATAATTCTGATGAAAACTGGCCAAGTTAAATCTAACCTACAACATCTCATACATATATGTATTTTGTACAGAACTTAGCACTCATTTTAGTTCTTCATTCTTTTTGCTGCGAAGCCCACAGCCAAGCATAATTATTTTAGTATTAAACTTGGCTTACCTTTTTTA
>JACEGR010007580.1:0-47521 GCA_014170235.1 Listronotus bonariensis
AAAACTAAGCTATTTGAAATATTTTTGATTACCTCCCTGTATTCGACGTAAAAGGTTATATAAAAATCCGCTTTTACCCTTTCTGATACGTTATCAGCCAACTGGAGATACAGTGGTTACCTGAAAATGCAAAATTTTGAAAATCGCCATGTAGCTCAGAAACTAACATGGCTATGATGGCTCTGTCTATGACGTGTTTCACAAAAAAGTTACTTAGGTTTTATCTCTAATAATAACTGAGATACCCCGCTGTTGCAACCAAAAATGGGACACCCTGTACATAGCATTAAAAACAGTAAATTGTGAATTACAAAACACAACGTTTTTGTTTGGGAGTTTTATGCCATAATAATTATCAGTGTTTTGTTCGTAACACATGAATTATTCGTAGGCACTACACCGTATGAAACGCCATTTCTGGTATTTCACAACCTGACATATTCGCCAAGTATAATTTATGCTTATTTATTTTACACATACATAAATAACCTTAGGACAAAACATAGGAAGTCTCATAATTAAATAAATAACCCAATATACATACATAACAATAATAATAATAATAATAATGAGGCAAATTTGTTAGGCAGCTAGTGTAATACTAAACGGTAACTTTACCGAGAAACTTGGAAGCTGTTTTACGTTTTGATTTGTATGTCGCTCTCTAATAATTTGCTTTCTTCTCGAGATACAGGGTCGTAAAGTTTTAAGAAAAAAATGCCATTTACCAGGTATCATGCCAATGTGGGGAGTCATACACTAAAGAAACAAAACGTCTTTTAAATTTGTAAGACTTGCTGAGCACAGACACCATAGACAGAGGGGCGGAACATCAAAATCTGGGATCGCTGACCATGTTTGGTCGCAACAATAGAAATGGGTTGTTCACAGGGAACCACATTGTAAAAAGCGCATATTTAAGAAAGCCGACTTCATTGAGAACAATAATATTATTTTTTGAATACTAACTGTGGAAATACCAAACTCTTGGAAACCACTTTTTAAGCGTACCAATGCCCGGCGTCCTGAATAAACAATTTGACGCTTGACCAAACCCAACTTCATCACGGGTGCCCACTGTTTATCTCAGTAGCTTCAGGAGTAAGGTTAGGTTACACTTAAAAACGGAAAAGATAGGACTCCCGAAATGTTGTATGAATAAACGAAATAAAGACAATGGTTCGTTCGAAACTCTTTTTTAATATTAATAATAAAGCATTGTCTACTGCATTCGGACATAATTTTTAGACGGTTTAACCTAACTTGACTTTTTTGTTATTTATTATTTGTTATTTATTAGGAACACATCTAGTAATGTAATTGGAATTTGACACCCTTTCTGACTACCGATCGATCTCGAAATTTGGTACACACTCTTGATGGCAATACAATATAATACATTTTTATGTTTGTAAATCCAAGATGGTTGCCGATACAAATTTTTTGTTTATGGCGAGCAGTGGTGCAGTGGCTAGCGTGTCAGCCTCTCACCGCGGCGATCCGGGTTCGAATCTTGGAGGCGGACATCGGATTTTCATTGCTCGTCACCTCACAGTTGGCAATGGCAAACCACCGTGTAGTATTCTGCCAATTCTAGTTAGTAGTTATTTAAAAATAACGACCGTGGTGGCACTACCGCGTTGTCTAAAAGGTGCTGTGAAATGCAAAAAAAAACTGCATGTTTCTCGCACTCAATCTTCTCATTAATCTGGGGTATTGATCAGACAAGTAATAAAATTGTTGGAAACTTGAAATTTTCATCATAATGTTTACCCTGGATGCACTACGCTCACCGGTTTCATTATTTGTCTGATCAATATCCCAGATTGATGAGAAAAATTGGTGCGATCTGGTAGCTAGGACTTATCGAATTTTTTAGCTTTTAGTTCAATAAAACCGTTTTTTTAATCAAATTTTGTATATTTCGTAAAGGGTCTATTTACGGTTTTCACCTATCAGTAACGATAGTTCTCTATTGATGAAAGAAAGTGAAAGTAAATAATACGGCACCCAAGTAGGTATAGCACTACCTGTAGTAAATCTCGAACCTAATTTAAATCAACCAGACAGGTAATTTTGATTTCCATAAATAAATCATAAAAACACGGAGAAATCGTATTTATTTAGATTAGCAAATATGCAATTTATAGTACTCGTATTTCTTATTTTTTTAAATACATAATTGGTTTTTGGATTAACTTCAGAATAAAATATTTGCAAATCCCTTAATATACCAAGTATTATTAAAAATATCTAAGAGCCCTTAAAATGTGAAGTAGTACACTACTCAAAAAATTATCGCATCTGTTCGATTTCTTTCATAAGCTTTAATACAAAAATGCTTTGATTTAAATGGCCATATCTCTTTTATTAATTAAGTTATTAAGACACTTAAAAAAGAAAATGTTAAAAAACGCGAAGTTATAACTTTATATTAACCGTTGTTATTTACTGTTAGCAATACATCCTACGGGGTGAAAAAAAAATTGAAAAAATGAATAATTTTTAATTGCCCTATATGTATAATGTGCTGTTAAAAGGGAGAAATCTCATTTGTGAATAATTTATACCCTTACCCATTTCTGATATTTTATAATCACAAATTTGACTACTCCCTTTCAACAGCCCATCATACAGGGCGATTAAAAATTAATCGAGCATATGCGATAATTCTTTTGAGTAGTGTATAAGTGTCTAATGAAACTTAACAAGATAATGCAAGACAATTTTTAAAATCGATTCATTTAGAAAAAAGCCTTTACAGCTATGAAAAATGCATACCGTTAAAAAATTATCTTACCCTGTATAATCCCGACTTACTGAAGATGAGCCGTTTGCCTATGGAAAAAAGCATTACTACAGGGTGTCCCACCGGGACTGCTGCGATCGATTTCTTGAAAAGTAAGCTTTGAAACATTTTTAAAATTTGGTAACAATATAAAGTCAGTAGGGGACATACAACTAAAATATTTCGACAGCTCTACCACTTCCTGTTATACCGGAAGTTAATGTCAACTTCCTTATTTTAAATGAAACACCTTATATATTACTTTTTTAGATTCTGCTTATAATTCTAAACATAATTTATGTCAAAAATGACGTTTGCGAGCCATTACATAAACCATCAATTTTCTCTGAAGAAAAGCCTTTAATATAAGTTGGGGTTGGGTTTCTCGTAGAGAAAGAACTACTTTAGCAGACTGTATTGATATTTTCACAATTCATAAATACAGAGTGATCAAAAATAATCGTTAAAAATTATTACGACAAAAACCTTAAAAATCATTTTTTTAAATGGAAACCCCTATCTTTTTTACCTTATCCTTTTAAGCATCAAAAATAAGGATACATTTGTATAGGGATGTCTATTTCAAAAATTTATAGTTTTTGAAATATTAACAATTTAATATTTATCTATTCTAACAATGCTTTTAAATCACGAGCTTACATCAATTTTAGGCGAAGAACCAATTCTAAAACGGTTTTTACCAATTGTTAATGCGGTTATAATTGGTTGAACGCCTAAAATTAATATTAGTTTTGCTTCTAGTTGGCCTTGACAAAAAATGCGGCGTCACAGCCAACTACCCCCTACCTGCCCGTACTTAAATGCATTGTTAGAGTAGATAAATATTAAATCGTTAATATTTCGAAAACTTTACATTTTCATCATCAGGTGATAAAAGATAGGGGTTTCCATTTAAAAAAATTGATCTTTTAACAAAGACAATTTTAGTTTCACTATAGACTCCCAGAACAATGCTATATTTTTTGGCCATCAGTTTGGACTCTGGCTTGCCTGAATTTATAAAACGGCAAATTATACGTACTGTTTACGTGTGTACTCGATGGATACCCGCTTCATAAATTCCACGAAGCGAGCGTCCAAGCTGATGACCAAAAATTTAGCATTGTTCTGGGTGTCCAAAATGAAACTACAATTGTCTTTGCTTTTAAGGTTTTTGTCGTGATGATTTTCAACTTTTATTTTTGACCACTCTGTATTTATTAATTGTAAAAATATCGATATAGCCTGCTAAAAAGTTTTTCTTTACAAGGTCCCAACTTTAACGCATATTAAAGGCAAAGATAATAATAGTTTTACTTACTCTTTGTTAAAGGCTTTTGTTTAGAAGAAATTGATGGGTATGTAATGGCTTGCAAACGTCATTTTTGACATAAAATTTCAAATAAGTCAAAAACGGTTGGACTTAGGTATAGAACATTTCACATAAATTATGTTTAGAATTTCACGCAGAATCTAAAAAATAATTAATATATAGGGTGTTCCATTTAAAATCGGGATGTTAACATTACCTTCCGGTATAACCGGAAGTGGTAGAGCTGTCAAAATATTTTAGTTCTATGTCCCCCACTGACTTTATATTGTTACCAAAATTTTAAAATTTTCCAAAACGTACTTTTCGAGAAATCGATCGCAGCAGTTTCCGGTGGGACACCCTGTATACTGTGGCAACTATAAATTGATAATGAATACCTAGAAAGTAACTCTGGTTACTGTAGTTTTAAACCAATAATATACGTTTTTTATTGTGGTAACTAGGGTTACTGACTTTTAAACCGATGAAATACATTTTTGTTCAGGTGTTTTCCTCAATTTATAGTAAACAGAGTATAGGTATGAGGTTTATTTAGTTCGCCCAAATATCATTGATACTGTGGCAAAACTTCAAAAAAATCAAACGTTGCGACCATTTTAATATGGCAGTTTCATATTACGGAAATTAATAAAACAAAATCAAACTAAACAGACATTAAATTAAACCTATTTTTTTTACAGATAGAACAGTTTTCATATGGGAAGCCAAGGACCTGATGAACAAAGACCGACGATCACTACGTGTCAATGTCGAATTTGATTACGCAACACACGTCAAATGGAGCCCCGACTGTAAAGCATTTATCATTCACAGGTTCAACGAAAACTGTCTGGAAGTCTACAAGGTGGACAAGAAAAAAGACGGTTGGTTGACAGCTGTCAAGGCAGTCACATTTCCAAAGGTTAGTGGATTTAGACACGCGGTAGACTGTCGAGCCAAGTTTGCCAAGTATTTAACGTAAACACATGAATCTACGTATGTTTATTTATATCCATAAGAACAACTAGAATCCCAAATTTCATAAAGCTAAAGCTAGCTCAAATGGTTTTAAAGATATGAAGGTCCAAAAGTCGTCAATTTTCCACTGACTGACTGACATATAGATCAAACAATTTATTTGCACATTTTCATTCAAAAATTTAAACAAAATCAGGCGCACAACTTATTTAAAGTTTATTTCTTAAAATTACCTAAGTGTTTACAATACCCTGTATGGCTTGGACTTGGCTGGACTAATTTTTAATATAGAACTAATAATTTATTCAATAAAATTTTCTGGTTTTTGAGAAAATGGAGTTTAAAAATGTCCGAACGACAGCACAATTAACAGTTACATGGATTTTGTGGCGTAATCAGAAATTTTTTAAACGCCATTTTCCTTAAAACTAAAAAGATAGCTTATGACTTCTAGAATTTAAATTTTAGCAAATCTACAGGGTGTTTCATTCAAAAACTAAATAATAAACGGTTAATGGTATCTATATTTTTTTCAGTAAACAATTTTCTCATGTAACGCGTCTATAAGAAAAAGGTAGATATTATTGCGAATTTTGGGGTTTGACGATAAAATTTGGTTAAATTCACGAAAAAGAAACATAGATAGCATTTCAAATTAAGAGTTTTCCTGTTTGGGGGATAGTCAAAAAATTAACTAAAATAAAAATTGTCTGCTGCGTCAAGTAAACGTGGCAAGATAGCAAATTGCAGTTTTTACCAGTAAGTTTGACTTAATATGTGAGACTGCAAATAGAGAGTAAATTGTTGTGTAACACACACAAACATGGGTTTTCTATAAAAAGCGTCGAATTTGGCCCACCTTGTACGTTATTTCTTAGGTTTTAAGCATTGGTGGACACTCCTAATAGCAGAAGAGCTTGCATCAATTTTTGGGTAGGTATTTAAGGCAAGCTGGGAACTTGTCACATACTTGTCTTATTATACCTTAACACGGAACTGCAGACGTGGCTGGTATGTAGCAGAGCTAAAGCAAAAAAAAAAACATTATTTTTTGGGTCCCAAACAATACTCTTTAAATTTTTTTCGTATCTGTCTTCGTTTTTAAGAAGAAATATTACAGCTACTTTAATTTCTTTTAAAAATTATAAAACTGAACAATGTTTGCCTTAAAATAAATAGGGGTTGTGTATTTCATCCAAAATTGTCATTTTCCCTATTTACTAAGGTTAAAATGGTTATTATTTTTTAATTTTTAATATTATTTTATGCTGTTTAGGGCTACTTTTTACAATGACTGAGTGGTTTCTTCTTTTTTCTTTTGAATACGAAAGCAGATACGAAGAAAATACAAGAAACTAAAAAATTAAATTTTCAATTGCTTAATCAGAAAAAATATTAAAACTTCCTAAAAAGTCAGTGACGTACTTTTTTCACAATAATATTGGCTGTGGTGTCCATTCAGATGCCACCAGACACAATAATACTATTCTGGGCAAAGTTTTAAAAGCGCCCGATTAAATTAAATAAGTGTCCCAAATTTTATTTAAATTGATTAAAGGTTTCCTAAGATATTTATGTTTTACCCATCTATTATTGATCTGTTATACCTTAGAAACGGAATATGTTATGTTAGCAATAATACCTGCTATTACACCTAGGGCATTATAAGCGGGCATTATGATAATGCCCGCTTATAATGCCCTAATGCGCTAATATGGAAATTTTATTGCTTATCCAATTTTATTTCTCTCACAATAAAGATCAAGTTTATACAAAAATTATTTTTCTTTAAACAATACTAAAAATTAAACTTAGTTTCCAAAATAAAAATTCCATTTTTGAAATGTCCCGGAAAATGTAGCTGATCCCACTATAGAATAGTCGGATTTTTTGTGATGGTAGCAGCGGTGGTAGCACTAACGCTATTTTGTATAGAAGAACAGTCCATTAAAGAATTTTCAATAGTCGATACGGAATTAACCTCGGAATTAACTGAATTGGCAATCATTTTGGCTACTTTGTTTTTGGAGTTTTTATACCTTTATTAACAATGGAACGTAACTATGGTTACAACAACGACAAAATCTACTCTTGTCAATGTCTCGAAGTTTACAACACAAAAGTCGAATTTATACTGACTGATCCGAGGTTTCCCGTCGCCCTTTTATAGTATGGTGGAAGAGTAAAGAATGATCTAGAATATTCGAGAAATATCGTGAAAATTCCATAGTACATGATGGCATAAAAGTTATTAATGGATAATTCGGGCGTTTTCGGAAACCTTCGAAAGTGATGAAAGAACTTGGAAAAATTAAGGTAAATTATTTAAATAAATTAACAAACTAAATTAAATGATCCTAACTCTCTAAAATTCTATAACCTAAACACATTTTGAAAGTCTGTAACATTGCCCCCTTCCAAGTTTTGATCGTCTCGATCAAAGTATCTTCACTGTCTTGATAACGGCTTAGCCTTTCTAGATGTACTTCTTTCGATGTATGACCGTGTGCACCACTTTACATGACTTCTGTAGTTTCGGTGAACCCCATGATTCTTCTCGTATTGTATAACGAAACGTCTTCACCTTCTTCTGAGTCTTCAAACCTTGCTTGAATAATGCTCTCTGAACTTGGCGGTAATGTGACATCTTCTGCAAGTACCACTTCTCTGAATTGTTGTTTCATTTACTTTTGGAAATCTCATCACAATTTCCTCATTGTTAGTTCTCAGTACCCGTTGTGGAAGGTCTAGTACAAACTTCTGATTTTTCATAATGTCAAGGCCGAGAATAACTTCGTCCATTATGTGCGGCAAGCAAACACAACGTGCGTCAATGTTGCTGTTCCTAGGGGTAATTCTAGCTTCGTGTACATGCCTTGAACTGGTCTTTTATTAACTTGGGTTGTAACTATCTATCAATCTATCCATCATGGCTGCCTATGTAACGGAATCTTTGAGCCTAATTTTAACCAACTTCCAGCTATTCGATTTCTTTGAAACTTTGCACACGTATTAAGGACCCATGACAGATGCAATAATCTACAAACAGTATCCCGTTATCTTTTTTTGAATCGCCAGGAAAAAAAATTCCATTATATTATAAAAACAACACCTAGGATGCCATCTGTTGGCAACATTTCAAACTTTGCTATTAAATGAAGAAGAAATTTTTAGTTTTTACACAATTTGGTTAGTTGCACCATTGGTGTTCAATTTTTATGAACAATAAAATTAATAAGTTCTTTACACAATTGGGTTAGTTACCATTGGTGTTCAATTTTTATGAACAATAACAGTTAATAAATGCCGTTAACACGCTTTTTATTAACTTGGGTTGTAACTATCTGGCTATGTAACGGAATCTTTGAGCCTAATTTTAACCAACTTCCAGCTATTCGATTTCTTTGAAACTTTGCACACGTATTAAGGAAACATGACAATGCAATAATCTGCAAACAGTATCCCGTTATCTTTTTTTGGATCGCCAGGAAAAAAATTCCATTATATTATAAAAACAACACCTAGGTTGCCATCTGTTGGCAACATTTCAAACTTTGCTATTAAATGAAGAAGAAATTTTTAGTGGGTTGCAATATATTGGCAACGGTCAAACATTGCCTGGATTGCCATCTGTTGGCAAAATTTCAAACTTTGCTACTTAATGAAGAAGAAATTTTTTAGTGAGTTGCAATCTGTTGGAAAAATTTTAAAATTTGCCACTCTTGTTCATTAAAAAAATTTTTCGCCATTTTGTCAAGAGTAGCAGAAACTAAAAAATGAAAAATAATTAATAGTTTAAAAAAACTAAAAAAACACGCTTTTATATGCAACCGAACTAAAAATTAGAAAATAATTTTTCATTAAAAAAAATATTGTCATTTCATAGTAAAAAGCGTGGGGTGATAAATATATTAAATGTTATAATTATTATATTTGCAAATATCTATGATGGAAAAGTTATGAAAAAATAGTAAAATGCACCCCACGCTTTTTACTATGAAATGACAATATTTTTTAATGAAAAATTATTTTTCTAATTTTTAGTTCGGTTGCATATAAAAGCGTGTTTTTTAGTTTTTAAACACAGCCACTTGAAAAACCCCAAAAAAATGTTTTTTTATATCCTTTAATTGTTTTTAGTGTATTATAGCAATTTTTTTAATGCTTTAGATATGTATTAAAAACCATATAAAAAGTGTGTTAAAATATTTTTATAGATTCTTTAATTAGATTAATTAAAAAGTGACGTCTATTATACCAGTAAACAAATAACAGCATTTTTGTTTTTGACAAGCTCTTACTGAAAATAGCGATAAATGTAAGTGAAATGAATTAAAGGATGAACAAAACTTATTATTCAAATAAAAATTTGTTTATTTCGTGACACCTTGTCATTAACTTCCGTTTTACATAATCAGCTGTTACGTCGTAAACAGGGTATTTAATTAACTACATTAATTTTTTAAGGAATACTAATTATGCTAACTATTTGTTTTTATGTCATCAGATGGATACAATATTACATTATATTATTTATGTTTTACACCATCTATTATTGATCTGTAATACCTTAGAAACGGAATATGTTATGGTAGACAATAATACCTGCTATCACACACCTAGGGCATTATAAGACGGGCATTATGATAATGCCGCTTATAATGCCTAATGCGCTAATATGGAAATTTTATTGTTTATCCAATTTTATTTCTCTCACAATAAAGATCAAGTTTATACAAAAATAAATTTTAATATTTGTTCTCCTTCCAAAACTTTAGACTTCTTCGGGACATTACAAGTGTGAAATGACTAATTTCACACGGGTGGGAATATTGTTACACGAGGCGTTGGCCGAGTCGACAAACTCACGAGTGTTAAAGTGATTTTCACCATAAGTAATGTACACTGTTTTTCCTACGACCAAAAGTTATTTCCAAAACAAATAAAGTTGTTTGTCTTCACAGAAAAAAATAAGAAAACAATTGAAAACTTTGCACACCAGGGTGATATATACATACTTTTCCTTACTGCGATATATTATACTGCTAAAAATATGTTTATATCAAAAATCACCTACCTAGTAGCTTTTATCATTTAGGATTAAAAAAGGTCCTCATTTAAAAAATACTGCATGGCTTTTCAATGTAAATTCAGTTAACAGCCTGGTAAATCCAAATTTATTTTAAATAACAATGACAGCGATGACAGCTTTATATTATACTTTGCAACACTAGTGCTGTAAAGTACTTTGCAATATAGTGTGATATAAGGCATTTTCTATGCATGAAAACAGTGTGCTATTTACTATTTTCACATGTGGTCGTAGGGCTGGCAAAAACCGGAAATAATCAAAACCGGTTTCGTTTAAAACCGGTTAACCGAATATTTAAAAACCGGTGGCCAAAAACCGGTTTTAAAACCGAAAACCGAAAACGTTTTCAAAACCGATACACCGAAATCGGTTTTAAAGACCGAAAACCGAGCAGGTCTCTAAAACCGAAAACCGAAAACGGCTCCTCAAAACATAATACCATTAAATTTGCCCCTTTATTTCAAAACAATTCTTACTAGAAACATTTTCTTTTAAAATGCGTCGTTTTCTGGTTATTTGCCTGTCTAAGGTTAAATGAAACCACCCTGTATAATCTGTCAACCAATATCCGATTTTACAAAATGAACGGTTTTTCTTTTTTTAGATATAAACCGCAATCAACCAAAAACCTATTAATTGATATTCGAAGAACCGCTTTTCGATTTTGGTCCGATTATCCAAAAAACCGGTATTCAGGATTGTCCCGCGTCCCGCCGATTTGAGAAAATGTCCCGATTTTTTGAATAGGTCCTGATTTGTGGTGGGAAAGAGGGATTTTTCGCTGAGGTGAGAACCTTGGGGGATTAAAGATAGTTTATTTCCCAATAAAAGATTTTGAAGGTAAGGCCCTTTTTTTTGCTCTTCAAAAAAATTAGGGAAAAAACAAAAACATTCATCTTATTTCACTTGTCCCGATTTCCATCATTAAAAATGTGGTCACTTTATATTTAGGTATTATTTAATGTACCGCCATTTTGTAGTAGGTGAAGGTATGGACTTAATATTCTAGAGTTATGAAGTACTCGCCAGGAGCTTTAAAATGATGTATCACTCGACCCTCCCCATTAAAAATTTGGGGTTGTTGCTCTGGTGCTGCTAAGGGGTAAGGGGCGCCGTAAACTCTTTTGTAAAAACATTCCCCCTCAATAAATATCTTGACGTGTTTCGGCAATTTTCTCAAATTTGTCTCCTTTTGCAGATAACTTAGGTGGTAAGTTTTTAAATGAACACCCTGTACAATTTTTGTATATATTTGTATACATATGTATATTATAAATATGAAGAATTGTTTAATTAAAATGATTTATTTTTTCATTATTATATTTTTTTTTTTGATGAAAAAGTTGTAATATTAATGTCTATCAAATAGGAAAATGTACAATGTAGAATTTATAAATAAAACATATAGAATGTATTGCTTGCCCTCTAAAACCGCATAACTATAATTTATCAATAATAAATAATGGCTTCTTTTTACGGGTAATTTATTGTCTATTGAAATATTAATTTTATTAGTATTATATTTCAACAAAGGCTAAGTAATGCAACAAATAAACATGGCGTGTTTAGGAAAAAAAATATGAAAGCAATATTTTCTTTATTTTTTAGGCCGGCCACATCCTACATTTAATCGAGCGATCGGACACGATTCTCGGATACGATTATCTAAAGGTCTAAATATCTATCTATCTATTTATCTCTTTGTTTTATGGCTCTGGTACTAAGTCAACTCGCCAGTTCTCCTGTTCCGGTCATATAAGCTATTGCTTATAAGCTTTCCCGGCTTTGTCCGTGGAAAATCTGGATAATCGAGCTCGAAACTCCCAGACTTTTCTATCATATGAATAAGAAACACTTCAAACAATCAACAACAGCGATGAACTTCTGAACATGCATAAATTATGGAGGGCTGCTACTGGTATCGCGCATAACCGTCACTTTCACCACTGACGCTTTTCCGCAAGGCATGCGCACCTCCTCGACCATACAGAAGACACCATGTGTTCAACACGTACACGTAAAAACCTCAGGCTCTAGGAATCTTCACTCACAGCGCTTAGCCCCAGAAGAAAGCAGCCCCAATTTGGCGTGAATCTCTTCTCGATCCCAAGGGTACAGCAACGCTCGTAAGACACCGTCAGCCGCCTACCCGGGAAGTCTATGTAGACTTCTACGTAAACGTGAACCGCACTACTCAAAGACCGTGGAAAGAGTGATCTGAAGGTGGACTGATTATAGGTTTTATAACCTCGATGCATAAATCCGATCCGATTTTGGATCGGTCGTCACGCCAAACATATCAAACATCAGTCAATCTTCAGATAATCTGTCAGATCATCCGATTTAAAGTAGGATGTGTGTGGCTGGCCTTATCCCGAAATCAACATGTCATTACTCCCGTGGCGGTTTCAGGGGCCCTTCTTTCAGGTCCTGGATATCATATTTGGTGGATCCTTCTATTATACCCATAAAAAGAATAATAATCGTATTTCTATAATATCGTGTCAAATAATAACAAAAATGTTGGGATTTCGTCTCACTATTTTTTTTTTTTTTCGTCATGGTCAAGTTAGTCACTGTTTAAGCATCAATTAATAGTACTGATGCCACAACCGCAGATAGTCTTTCTTGGATAATAGTTCTTTTTAAGTTGGTCTTTTCAGTTTTAACTTTGCAAAAGCTACTTTTAGCACGCTGGAACCATAAGCATTGTTGTTCTGTACATACAAGAAAAGTACAAAAAGCCCTAGATATTTCGAAAACTATGGGCTATAAGGTTTCAAGGTCAATTTAGCTTTTTTAGTGGTAATCCCCAATTAATATAACTACGGAAGACCTTATACAACTTTTTTAATTAAAACTTCTTTCCATGGTGCTTAATACACCCACCAACTTCAATACAAGCTGCAGCACGCTTGTTAATCGCTCGTGTTAAAAGTTGAATTGCTTGGGGATTGTGTATAATGATACTTGCAGCATTAAAAATTCTAGTGATTTTATCCATCCCCAGAGGCAATAATTCAATGGGTTAAGATCTGCCTATCTTGGTGGCCAAGCTTGTGGTCCTCCTCTGCTAATTTAACGATCAGAAAAACAATTATTGAAGAAATTATGCACCTGGCGACTAAAACCCTGTCGTTCTAAAAAACATTCGGTTTTAAAAATCAGCGGAACATCATCCAACGTGTGTGTTAAATAGTTTTCCAAAAATGCAAAAGGATCAAATAACTGATCGTTGAGCACTACGTACTACACATCATTATTACTGAATTGATGTGAAAAGTTTCGTTTAAACATGGCATAAGGATTTTTATCTGATCACCAATGTTCATTGTAACAGAAATTGATTCTATTGCGGGTGAACTGAGCTTCATCGCTAAATAAAATGTATTTATGTAGGCCTCGATTTTGTTGGGTCCATTAACGAAATTAAACCCTTAAGCTATTTATCACCTTCTTGAAGATATCTGAACCGGTTGTAAATGAAAACTCTTTAAACCGTTTTTTCCATATGTCTTCCAAACGCCTACCCACCTCTCGTTCAGAATCAATCCTCTATGTTAGAAACATTCCAGTTTCCTAAGCATTTGCAAAAACCTTTTCGAAAAACTTTTCGATTAGTGACTTTTCGATTTGGAAAACGACGTCGGTATTCATCAGCAGCATGTAATGCGTTGCCATTGCAGAAACCATACACGAATACATGTCATTATACACATATAAGTGAATGTGTGAGGCATTTTCTCTTTTCAAGACGAAACGCTAAAATCAATTAATACTGACACCCATGCTTGTAATAACTATCAGCCAATTAAATTAGGTATTGACACGCAATGAAATACCTACAAACTGGAGTTAGAAATACAAAACTTCCTTACTACTCCAAAACTTTACAAAAAAAACTAGGGAACCGATTACTGCAGAGACGGTTAAGAATTTGATCAAACATATGGGGTATGCAAGTGTCTCTTATTTTGACCTTCTGAACATGTTCCCAAAATATTTTCTTTCCCTCCCAAAACATCTTCTATATTTTTTGCCTCTCCTGAAAAGTTGATAAAATGTAAGTTACAACATTATTTGAGCTGACGCATTCAATAACACAAAAAAAATATGCGGACACCTCACAAGCGTGATCTTTATCGATTATACAAGTTAACAAATTTGGTTACTATAATAAATATATTTTTTTCATTTCAGAGCCATGAGACTGACGTCACTGTGTGTAGGAATAGCCAGTAACGGGAAATTTATCATGACATGCTCCAATAAAACCGACATGGTTATTTGGGATCTTAAAGGAGAAAAGCTGGCGAAGACTGACACATTTTTGATGAGCACCACTTGTGCCAAGATATCACCGTGTGGACGTTTTGTTGTTGCATCAGGTAAATATAGGGTGATTGAAATAAATAGTTAAATAGCTTTTATATATACCGGGTGGTCATTAGTAATGGGCCACAATTCAACTGGAGAATTGTGAAGTTTAAATACAGGGTGTAATTTAATTGATGGGTAAAATACAGAATATGATTTCTGAAGCCTATTTTATCATTGCCTGGACTATTATTACAATTTTGATTTTCTGCACTTGAGCACAGTCGTCATTAAATAACAACCTCCACCATTTTAGCAAGAATATAGCACATATTGAAGAGTTACTTATTTGGTAAATTTAACAGAAAATAGCTTATTGGGCTTACAATTGACTGTTAAAATTTTCCTTATTTTGAAATAAAAGTATTAATATATTTTTATATTTTACTGGCATAAGTAGTATTATTATTAATATTTATTTACCATTTAAACAATTTATGAAAATAGATTACCTTTTACAAGTACCTTTACCAATCACAAATATTTATTATTATTTATCTTTTAAAAATATTAAAATAAGTGTTTTTTTGTTTTAATGTTGTGTCAATAATAATGCGTTGCTAATTTGTTGATGGAATGATGGCATTTTGTTTTGAACATGAAATATATTACGCTTAATTGTTGGCGAAGTCTAGTGACATCACTGTTTGCAATATTACTTTATAATGTTTTAAAAAGTAATTTTATCATTAGCCTTGTTTATATTATACAGTGATTTTAATTAAAACGAGCTATCTTGTATAATTTCCTTGTTTGTACACTTAAAAAAGACCTTGAATATGATAATTTTTATTTTTAGGGGAACACAATTTTTTGTCAAAATTTTTCGTTTCCCTACAACTTTTTTCTTTTTGAAAAATACCAAAATAAAATTTAGTACGTAAATATTTTATATTAACGTGAAGTGCTTTTACGAATTCAGTTGTTTTTTATTACTTTCGGTGGGGGTCAGGGGAAAACAACTTTAAGTTTATTTTATTTATTTTTTTTTTAATGAGACAGCCGATATATTTTTACTTATTTAAATAGAAAATGACATTCTGAGTACAATGATAGCCAGGGGCGTAGCTTTCACCGTATCAGCCGTATTAATGATACGGGGTCCCAGGCTACTAGGGCCACCTAAGATCTTATTGTTAGTAGAAAGTGGTGACATTTTTTCAAAACTTTTGGATCGGGAACAAAAAAACAATGCTTAAATAAGAAAAAGTGAGGACTTTTTTTCTACAAAAATTTTAAATACCTAAAATAATAAAAACGAAATGTTATAAACAAGACCTTTCTTTTGGTTTTCACACTTTTGACAGAAACGAAAATCCCAAACTAATTTTGATACAGGGCTCCCCCAAGGCACGCTACACCACTGATGATATTACATCGGCTACTTCGCAGAAATCGAACGTAGAACTAAACCCCGTTACACATGAGACGTACGGACGCCCTACGCCCGATGTACTAAAAGAAATGTTAGTGGTAGAAAAAGCAATGCTCAAATAAGAAAAACAATGTATTTGGAAATTGAAGACCTTTTTTTTCCTTTTGCTCTTCAAATTTTGGGAAAATGGGGACTATAGGGGACCCCCAAATTTAGGGAGAAAACAATATGTTTAGTTTGTTTGTTCTTTAAATTTTTGGAAAATGGGGACTATAGGTCTGGTTTGGTCTTCAATTTCTCTTTTGGGGCCCCCTAATCTGATTGTGATACGGGGCCCCTCCAAGGCACGCTACGCCACTGGTTGCAATACTTTCAAATCAATTTTTTTTTAACAGGCGTTGGGCGTTCATACGTCTCATGTGTAACGGGATTAAAGGTGCAAAGTGTGGTTTTTATACTCTAAAGTAATAAATTACAAGCCGATATCCCAATTTTGCTTTGAATTTTAGTAAATTAATAAAATATGCGCAATAAAAACTTAATGTTATTTAGAAACAAAGTTTGTTTTTATTATGATATATATGTATTACTGTATTGATATGTTTATAATTTTACGTATTTTCTACGAGGAATTTATTATAACTGTGGTAAACATAGTATATTACAATAAAATAACAATAAAATTAAACGTTTAAATACTTATAAACAATAATATAAAATCATATGATTTAATATGCGTTGTTTTTTAAATCCAAATTATGCAATAAAACTGATCGATTTAAAATTTTTAAAGATACCCTCATAAGACTCATTTTAAGTACATATTTTAAAATAGACTAAAATGCTTGCATTTTCTTCAAATGGCACATTTTGTATGCTATCTTTAAATGTAGAGGTGCAAAATCATGTTAATTAAAAAAATATTAAAAAAAAACAGTTAAATCGTGAAATGTAATCTACTTATACAATTTTTGTTCCTAAATATAAACAAATTTAATAGAAGTTAGATTGAAATAAGAGAATTATTGCACAGTGAAATAAGGCCAGGAACTAATAATACCGACCTTATTTTGACATCTGAGCTTGCGCAGGTACATGGTAGGATAAGGACTCCCTTAATAAATATAGTGCCTGACTTTATTTATGTCGGTTTTAGGTCGTGCCTTATTTTGGTCTTATTTTAACTTCGGAACTGTTCGTCCAACCAAACGGCTGCCGACCACAAAATCCAAAAGTTTTTAGAAGTAAAAATACTTAAAACCTTGCTTTTTCAAATGTATTTCTGTAATTGTGTTAAACAAAACCCTACAGACAAAAACAATAAAGAAAATCCACTAAATTTTTCCCCTTCTTTTAGGTTAATGGTACTGTCAACATGATTTGCAATAACTCTAAATTATGGGTTCAAGCACTATTTAAATAAGGCCGGTATTAATAATTACCGAGCTTAATAAGGCAACTTGCAATAATTCTCATAATTTATACGTTAAAAAATAGTACTTATGCATAAAGTGTCTTTTTTACTAGTACTAGTAAAGAAGTATAAACTGTTTTTGTTGTTGTAAATTGTTTATGTATTTGTTAAGTTTAATTTATAAATATTTCCGTTGTAATGATAGGGATTAGTTATCTTTTTTCACTTACAACTTACATAATGTATGTAAACTTACTTTAGTTTTTAATAAACTTATCTTCCTTTCGTTTTTTAATAATAAATCGCAGCAAAATATTTTAAAGTTTTGTTTTTGCAATTGTGTTTTTCTTTAATATGCACCCCTATTAAAATTGGTTTTTTTATACATTGAATTTATGTTATTATCTGCGACTGGAAACAAAAGTTACATTTCATGGGCGAAAAAACGGGTTTGTACACAAGCAAATCGAGGGTGAAGGCGCTTGCGCAGCGCAAAACAGACTATCCGCATTATCGGAAAGAATTTGTCGACGGGGCCCTCGTTTTCCGTTTGGAGTACGGTAGCTAAGTCAGGCGATCAAGAGAAACTGTCATACTTGTTCAGACCGCGGACGGAGAGGTACAGGGTACTGGTGTTTGTATTTTGCCACGGCTTTTAAGGTGCGCATGTTTGTCCACTCTTGATTTGTTTACTGTGCGAGGTCGTAAAAATCCGAAAAATGCTTCTTGCCACTGCGGATCTAAATGTAGGTTATCTATGTATTTATGTGTTTCAGTTTTTGACAAATTATAGTTACATTTCATGCATGCATATTTCTAACATAAATATAAACATTTTTTTTCCGTTTAATTTTATATTTTTGACTTATGTTGTTTATAAAGTGAATGATCCATTTAATTTAAATCGTGGAAAGTAATCGTTATACATTTTCATTTTCAGGTTTTACCCCGGAAGCAAAAACTTGGGAGGTTGTTTTCGACAAATCAGGAGAATTTAAAGAAATTAAGCAGATTCCACAACTTACTCTCGGAGGGCATTCTTCAGGTGTCTACGATGTGGCATTTGACGTGGACTCTTCACATATCGCCACTGTATCGAAGGACGGGACTTGGAGACTATTTGATACCAGTGGTAAGATAAAATATATCGTTTTACAAATGTCTACCTTGATACGTATTTTCCACAGTAAGAGAAGAACATACTAAAATTATTTAGTTTTATTTTCTGCATTTAAGTAGTCAGAGGGTTGTAAATGTATTCGTTCTTTATCTAGTCGCTATCTGCTAGTGTTCAATACGCACAGTGGCGTAGATAGGCCAGCAGCTGCCCTGGGACAAAAGGAAAGTACAATTTGAACATTTTCATATATTGACCTCCTGACCATCGCCATAATATTTTATAAAAAAAAGTCTCCACCTTTGTCAGGGAGCCCCTTTGAATTCTAAGGGGCTCCCTGAGCTTAGGGGCCCCGGGACACTGCACCGCCTAGCCCCATAGTAGCTACGCCACTGAACGCACCATTGAAGGAAGTTACAATTTTTTTTAAGGAAAAAAGTAACGAAATTCAGATGCTAGATGTGAATATAATAAAATATTCGTATCACTTAAGTACCATTTAACCGAAAGTGGCGTAACTTTTATTATTTTAAATGGCACTCTCTATTTTTCAAAGTCTTGGACTCATTTCATCTATCTTTGAGTTATTTTTAAGAAAATGGCGATTAAAAATTTCAAACGGTAGCACGTTATAAACTAGAATTTTTCAGTGGTTGTGGGTAAGATATACAGGGTTTTTGCTAATTAATGGTACACAGAAAAACCACGGATTCCTTATGCCAAAATATGAAGATTAAACCACACATTACCTATATTCAAAGGTTGATAATAAGGAAGATACAGGTTGTCAAAGTAAAAAAAAATATATTTAGAAATTTATTTTGATAATTGTTGATACATTTTGAATATTTTTATAAAAATCGGTATCTGGGGTTTTTGACATGAGCTATTCAGATCTGATATTAATTTTTATGTATAAACCAAAAGAGGCTGGCTACACAATTTACTTTTTTAAAACGTCCCAACTTTTTGTGCTACACTGTATGTACCATTTAAGTAAACCAGTAAACTACCCTATGGTTTCTACACAAAAAAGGGGGCATACTTTGTAATGAATTTACAGTGGTTTAATGCAACCAAAAAATGCCTTTAAAAACAGCGTATAATCAAGTATAAGGGATAACTACAACTGTGACATATGATAAACGAATAATTAAATTTATTCTTTCGTGGTACTTTTGGTTGCACCAAACCACTTAAGTGGCTATAGTCTTGAAAAACGGTGTGGTCGGAGCCATTCTTACAAAGTATGCAATTTCTTGGTGTAGAAAGATTATGGAGGAATTTTACTGGTTTGCTTAGATGTGTACATATAGAGTTGCACAAAAAAGTTGGGACGTTTTGGAGAACATTTAAATAGTATAGCTGGCTCCCTTAGTTTTGACATAAGAAATTAATATTCAGATCTGAATAGCTCATGTCAAAAACCACAAGCATACCAAGTTCCACTAAAATATTCGAAACATATCAAGAATAATTACCGAAACAAATTACAAATATATTTTTCACTTCAACCTCCTCGTATCTTTCTTAATTTTTGGGACATAGGCACAATTTGTGGATATAGGTATGTTTGGTTAAATCTTAATATTTTGACATAAGGAATCTGTGGCTTTTCGGTCCAGGCTTTTTGTTTGCTTACATTATTTTGCATTGAACTGCATAGCTGTACCTTTAAACCATTTTAACCCAGCTTGCCATGAAGAAGCCCTATGTGTATGTATGGTTGCCGGATTATCAAAGAGAAAGCCACGCAATTTAATTCAAAACATAATGTAAAAAAACGTAGTAAAACGGGGTTTTAAAAGGTGAAAATCAAATATTGTGCGACACTTTAGCTTTAAATCAAGAATTGTGTGCAAAAAGAAGGGGGAATATAGTGAAAATAAGGTTAGTTCAAATATCAACTTTGATGATGGATATCTCCGAGAACGAAACGTTTCCGCCAAATAATTCTTTCAGATTCGTGATCAGCGCCCCAAAAACCCCGTATACCAAATTCTCGTCAAAATCGGAGTTGCTCCCATTTTCATAAATCCACATTTTATAGTTTGAGAGATATTGACCAAACACCTCTAGAGTGAAATCCACAATTTTTTTAAAACTGTTTAAACAGGATTTCGTTACTTTTAACTTATATTTAATATTCCCAAACTTTGTTGATGTATTTTTATTTTACCTTTTTTATTTTGGTTTTTTGTTTGGATTTATCGGTTTTTGCATGTGGTCTAACTTTTATCGGGTTTGTTAAAAAAGGTGTGGTCAATTCATGCGCGATTCTTTACATATTTTAAGACGTAAAGTTTATATAAAGTAGGTCCGATAATGCTTCGTTTTTGATATACAGGGTATTGAATGTGAAAAATGCCATTTTTTTCGATTAGGAAAACGGTACGCCACTGCTTTTTTAAAATAAGAATTATTTTCTTCAGCCAAGAAGTCGTTTTTGTTAGAACTAGTGAGAGATTAAGAAAATAATCTTATTTTGAAAAAAGCAGTGGCGTACCGTTTTCATAATCGAATAAAAATATGCCATTTTTCACTTTCAACACCCTGTACAAACAAAGCATTACCGGATCTACTTTATATTATAAACTTTTCGTCTAAGAATCACTCAAAGAATCGCCCCTTGAAGTTTGGCCACGTACTTAACTAACACCCTGTATAAAAAGATATTATTATGACTTTGTTGGTGTACTGTAACAAAAAGATACTTTATATTATTCTATGTAACATATTAAAATTAAAATAAAGAAAGTATAAAATAAAGAAAGTAAATCACTTTAGGAAATATTTTTAATAATATTAATAAAAGATAAGTGAAGAAACAGTAATGTAACAAAACGAAACAAACAAAGCAGGAATACAAAAATCATATGAAACATTGTTTTGAAGTTAAACTCCACAATAACAGACTGTTCTTCTTCAAGGCAGTCACATATTTCATCCTGTTCGTTGGAATTTTTCACGTCCTCGTTCGAGGGAGGTCCTTGAAGCAATGTTCGGTACCACTGCAGCTCCGGTAACTCTTCCCACTCTAGACCAAACTGTTGATTCAGTAAATGTTGAAGAGATTTCTTTTTCTTTTCTGGAGATGCCGCGCTCTGTATCTTTTCTTCCATTGTTAAATCAATATCCAAGAATTTAGGTTTCAATAGTTTTTCAAACTTATCTGTATCAGAAGCGAAGTAAAAGTCTTTGAAATGCACATATTTTGACAACTCGCGCATCCTTTTCAAAACTATTCTCTTCATGTCTGATAACCCTTTCACTTTCTTAAACCCACCTGAAGTGCTTTTTACATCAAAAAGCTCTCCAGTCGATGCCCATCCTTTTAACCACTCCTACTTTTTCGTAAGTTTTTTCATATTCCTCTCGTAGAAATTATTGTAGCTTGTCTTCTAAGGAGTTTTTCTACCCGCCCAGATACTCTATCGGCTGGAGGAAAAGAATGGCCCTTACTGGAAATATTATTTCTTAATTCTGTAACGTGGATTGGTGCTTGAATCTCAGCCAAAAGTAAAGCGCGTGTATGATATGATTGTTTTTTTGTTCTGCTCCGCCGCAGCTCGTCGCAGAAAAGGCGAACTGTTTTGATATTGGTGTAATCCAAGGAATCCAAATAATTTAGCAGAGCAGATCCTACTTCAATGGATCCCTCTTCCCGACATATTTTCTGTCCAAGTAAAAAAGGTTGGGTTTTGGATTCACTCGTCAACGCAACAAAAAACATACATGCTTACTTGTTGTGCATAGAACGCATCGTTGATTGGGGTTTTTGGTAAAGGCTGAACTTGTTGCAGGTCGAAGCAAAAAGTAATCGAATTATCGGGTTTTCTTTTAGCTGAGCATAAAAAGCAATGGCTCTTTTCTTGTGGATTGTAAGCTCGGCTTGTAATTGTCTTTTTCTGTCTATATTAGTTTCTTTTTTAATCATGAATTTCAACCTAGTACATTGGGCGCAAATATCGGTGAGCTGGACTGGAAAAGCCAATATTAAAGTCGTTCACGAAAACTCTCCTAAACATGGAAAAATGTACCCTATCTTCAATTTTACATTGTTTTGATACATGTTATGCAACGTTTTTATGTTTAAGGTGGCATCTAAATAAATTCTTTGTGTTTTTTTTTCTGTTAAAAATGACTTTTCTTTATTTTCAGTTTCCCAATGAACTCTCTTACTTTATCTTTTTTTGGCAGCACATTTACGACTTTATTATTAGTTTTATAAAGTTGGCTTCTGGAGATGTTGGACGTCACTTAGTGCAATATCATCACATCGAAATGTAGGCCCTTTATGGTTGCAAACTGGCTTAAATTTAATTAAACCAGGATCGTCATCAACATATCTAAAAATCAAAATATAACTGCTAATGCTCAACCAAAAACTTTAACTTTAACTTTTACCTTTTCTGTTTTTGCTTCTGTCGCTTCGTAACATTAATTTTTCGTTTTCGACTTCCGACACTAATATCTAATACACTGGCTTCCCCTTCTTCCATTTTTTACTACACTTACAGCTTACAGCAGAAATAACCACATACGGTAAATTAAAAACCTTTAGAACGTCGCTACTTCCGCGAATAACATTAGACACATTAGAAATACGATACACACAACAAAAGGCGGACAAGCTTACACAGGTTACCATAATAAACCATGCCACCTATATTTCTCATAACAAGACGAACTTCTGCTTTATTAAGAGATTCCTGTAATTTCTTAGCAGGCAGCTACTTCGCCAATTCGCATAATTGATGGCAATAATGCAGATAAAATTTTATCGGGTTTTGCTCGGAATTTGGATTTATCGGTAATTGCTTGGACGGAGCACTTTCACATAACATTTTCAATGGGTTTTATGGGTTATTGCTTAAATCTGATGTGCTAGATCGAAAGAGCGCCCCGAAAGTAGCAAGGTTCCGTATATAACTCAGATTTCATAAAAAGTGGATTTATCGGTTTTTGTGTCAGTTTTAAGCTGAGTACGTCCGAAACTGCACACATGCGCAGATCGCGCACTAGCTCTTTTCTCTGTTACTCTCTTACAGAAAATCTATAAAGGAATTTATTTATCCTGGCGATCCTAATCAGGATAACGGGATACTGTTTGCAGATTATTGCATTGTCATGGGTCCTTGATACGTGTGCAAAAGTTTTAAAGAAATCGAATCGCTGGAAGTTGGTAATTAGCTCAAGATTCCATTACATACATACATACATGCATACATACAACCCTAAAGCTAATAAAAGCGTGTTAAAAAAAGGTTTTCACATAAAAACAACCAATTATATCAACTACCTTAATAGTAACACAGCATATCCCATTTTTTTAAATTTTGTAAATAGAAATAAAAACTTATAAACTAAATCTGCCGCCCTCAAAATTTGCTGCCCTAGTCGCCAGCCTACTCAGTGCGAGTTCAGGGTACTCAGACTGAACGACAAGCTTTTGTGAGCATATTCCTTAGATAAAAATAACAGATCTGCACAGTTGGGTTTGCTAATAAGATAAATATTTTTAAAATTTTATTAACTTTTAATTCTTGCAGTGAACTACAAGCAAGAGCCAAGACGCCAGATTGGATAGATCAGCAAAATATGAATTAGCAGGAAGTCACGCACCGGATAGCTTTGTCCCCAAATTCAGAAGTTGTTGTAATAGCCAATGGATCCAATTTACAATTCTTTTCGACTCTGACGGGAGAGTTAGACTACACTAATCGAAAATATCTCTAATGGTAAAAAATGGTTTCTGTTACAATATTATTAAGTTAGTAGTAAATGCACACTAGAGTTGGGTCGTATTTGAATAGTATTGTACATTTTGCCGGTATTTAACTGAATTCGAAAATACATTTGTGTGTTTGTATTCGGTATTCAAGAATTTTTTTTGGTTAGTATTTGGAGTGTGTATTCGAATAGTTTTAAAGTATTTGATGAATATTGTTTTTGGAGTATTCGAATACCGGCTTTCCCAGTATTTGAATATCAGAAATGTGAAAACAGTATTGGAATTCCAAAATTGTGATGATTGGAGTACTAAAAGGAACAGAAATTAGAAAAAGGAATATAAGGACCTTTTTTTTTTGCTCTTCAAAATTTGGAGTTTCAAATTCATACAAGAAGTCAAGCATAAGTAAGCTAAGATATATTAAAATTTTATTTTTGTCAAGACTTTTTCAAAAATCCTAAATATCTTAAAACCTTACATTTTTGGTATAGGTATCGTCAAAGAATACCAATCCATAGAACCCCACAAGTGAGATTTCAGCGTACCCTAAAATTTTAGTACCTACCGCGACCAACAGATTGCGAAAGTAGTACGATGTCGCTTTGCTAATACGATTACCATCAGAAATTGATAGCAGTCGCTGACGAGCAGTCGGCCCGATCAGTTAGAGTGAGGATATACGCAAAATTTAATAAAAATAAAATCCTCGATAAATGGTAGTATCCATAAGATTATTAAATTTATGATTTCAGAATAGGATATATCGATGGGTTTTTGACAAAGCATCGTAAGCGGCATTCGTCAGTTTTACGGGAAACGTTTTTTTTCATTGGCTTTATTTCAGATGAAGATATGTTCTATATTGGTTCGGCGGTTCATTTAATTAATGGTAGTTATTTGGGTACACGCCAAAAAATAAATTAATAGCACCAAAAAACCAAAAAAAAATAAAGCAAGTAAATAGAGAACTAAAAATCGGCGTTTTGGTGGCAAGTCTGTCACCGTTGTCAAGATAAATTAAATAAAAATAAAAAATTTAAAAATTAACTATTATTTAGGTTTAGAATTTTAAAATTTTTAGCTTTTTTTTAGGAGATTCTGAAAATTTTGACATTAAATGTTAAATATGTTTGTTTTGTAATTCAAATTAAGAAGAAATCTAAAATAAAAACATTCAGATCTCGGTTTTTCTTTAAAAATAAAGCGATGGGAAGAAAAAATCGTTTCCCGTAAAATTGGCGAATGTCGCTTACGATGTTTTGTAAAAACGCATTGATATATCCTATTCTGAAATAATAAATTTAATAATCTTATGGATACTGGGTCCATTTATCGGGGATTTTATTTTTATTAAATTTTGCGTATATCCTCACTCTAACTGATCGGGCCGACTGCTCGTCAGCGACTGCTATCAATTTCTGATGGTAATCGTATTAGCAAAGCGACATCGTACTACTTTCGCCATCTGTTGGTCGCGGTAGGTACTAAAATTTTTTAGGGTACGCTGAAATCTCACTTGTGGAGTTCTATGGATTGGTATTCTTTGGTATCGCTTTGATAAAATTTATTTTTATTTTTATAATCCAAAACTGAACTAATATATAGGGTGTTTCATTTAAAAAACACAAGGTTAATATGAATCTTTTCTTTGGAGCACCATGTATACACCACAACTGACGCTCCCAATAATTCATGTACAACCCTGTTAAAGCATTTTACGAGTTATGGACTGAGAGGAATTGGTCACGAAAATCTGTTGTTGGTTTACGAACCATAAGGATTCACGTTTTTAAGGATCGGCATCTTATTCTAAAGCACCCTGTATACGGGGTATTTTTAAACAAATGGAAGGTTAAAAGTCAACCATCAGGGAGATATCGCAAAAAAATAAAATATAAATTTTATTTCTAGTTATTTTTTTCTTAAAAATAAAAGAGTCAAATAATAATAATAATAATAATAATAATGCTGTAAAGACTGAGCTGAGAAGCAATTACAGGCAACGCTTAAGGAAAATATGGAAATCCGAACTATCAGGATTGAATAAGGTTGCTGCAACTAACATGCTAGCAGTTCCTGTATTGCTTTATTCGTTTGGAGTAGTTAAGTGGACGCGAGAAGAGTTGCGCGAACTGGACGTTAGCACACGAAAAATGTTGCATCTTCACCGCAGCATCCATCCCCGGTCATTAATCTCCGCATTTACCTCTCACGCAATCAGGAGGTCGCGGCCTTTTAAGCTTGGAGTGTATGCATGATCGTTTGGTTTTGAGTCTTGCTTGTCAGGTTGCCAAAAGCACGGATCCACTGCTGCAGTTAGTAAAAAAGAACATGAGATGGCCAATGTTGGAGCATTTTTGTTCAAGGCAGCCGAGCGAGCCGCGGAGAAATTCGGTCTCAGATTTGAAATAGATTCTAATGACGACCAGTCACTTATAAGACAGGAGTCTAGTGCTGTAACAGCTGCAGTTAAAAAGAGCCGAACAACGGATGCTCTTAGAAGATCACATCAATAAGCCGCAGCACGGAGTCTTTTACAGAAACATCAATAGACTCGATCTATCTCGAAAGCTTACGTTTGGGTTTTTGAAATCCGCCGAGCTTAAGTCTGAGACCGAAGGATTCTTACTAGCATGCCAAGATGGGGTGATAAACACATTGGTGTACCGAAGCCAATTTTCCAACGTTCTTGACACCGCATGTCGAGGCCTGTCGACAGCAACCCGAAACCCTTATGCATTTATTGTCAGCTTGTCCAGTGCATGCTGTCAATAGCTACATCCATCGGCATAATGACGGTCTTCGGGTACTTTACTATCACCTGAGGCATTACTACGGCATCGATGAAACAGCAATACTGCCGTTTGCTCCCGGAGACATTGAGGCAGTAGTGGAAAATGACAACTGTCGCATATACTGGAACTACGCGTTCCCAACAACGCATCAAATTCAAGCGAATAAACCCGACATCGTTCTCCTTGATAAGACAAACCACACCATGTATGTAATAGAGTTCTCCGCCCCGGCGGAAACTAACATCGATATAAAAAACGGGAGAAACGAGCCAAATATCAAGATCTTCTTGGCGAAGTTCGGAGGCTCTATCCGGAGTATACCGTGCGATTGGTTGTCCTGATAATTGGCGTTTTAGGAGGCATAAAGAATAACATATTAAGGGAAATGAGGTACATTCCAGCATGTGAAAATACACCCGAACAACTGGTGATGAAGATGCAGAAATCTGTTGTCCTTGGATCCCTTCGTCTACTGAGGCAAATGAATTTGGCCGAAGATCACTGACTGAGCGGACGCGAGGAATGGTCTTCGATATGGATGGCCTTCCGCACGACGCCCTATGGGGTCGGAGCCATGGGATACGTCGTGTTGGATCTTTTTAAATAATAATAATAATAATAAAGGTCTTTATTTGTACACTAGTATAACAAAATACAATTAAAAAAATAATTATTTCATACGTGCCGTGTACAAAAGGCGAGGTTCAGTTCGACAGATAGCAGTATCTATCGACTGTTCAACTAACCCGAATAGAAATACCAATGTCTTAGTAGGTGACAGGAGCTAAATAGATTTTGTATAAAATAATTTTCCCGTTCTGACACATTATAATTTACATTTTGCTTTTTTATTTAAAATTGGTAACTTTACTAAAATAAATACAAAACCTAAAAGTTTATAAATAAACCAAACGATCCAAATTTATATTTTTTAAGGTCATTACGTAAGCCTCTCTTTAAATATGGTTAAGCTGGCTTTACATTTATTAAACTTTTTGTTAAATAAGTTGGACCATGTTTACCTTGAACACATTTGACAGTGCAAAACAGCAAATTTTAGATTTAAGAAATTTAAGGTTGTCTTAAATACTGCTTAAATTGTTCGGGATCAGTTTTAAATCCTTTATCCATGAGTTCTAAGGCCAGCTCCTTTTTTTTAGAAGCTATGGTCTCACCCACCACCTTCCTTGTTGCCTTCTTATGGTAGTAAACAAAAGTGAATCTGCAGCACCAATCACTGCTACAGTAACAATTTGTTTTTCATTAATAATTTTCTTAATCCTCATTTTCAAAATCAAGAATCACAAATCGTAATATTATCAAATTAATTGACAACCCTGACATTTGCTTCAATCAATTTTAACCAAACGTATTTGACAAAAAGTTTGATAAGTGGCAAATCAGCTTTAGAAAGAACTATAGGGATAGTATGTTTTTCCCACTTTCATTCATTCTAATATTTAGATAGATAATTTTTAAAATAGCAATATATTCGTAAAATTTCATTATTCTAGCTATTTTCATTTATGAGATATAATCAGAAATTGTTATTTTTTTGGTCATTTTTGTACCGCGGTATTTCCATAATTGTTTACTTTTGACCCATGGTTATAAAGCAAACTACCCTTTATTTTGAATAAAGAAATACTTCCGAAAATGATGCGCTTTTGTTTAAAAACATCCTGTACAATTTAAACTTTTAAAGCTCAAACCCCTAAGTGGCAAGAAAAGTGTTAATTTCTAGGCAGATCAAGTGTATAAAGAAATCGCGGCAAAAATACGTTTCGGGTAAATGCATTTGCTAAAAGAACAAGCCACATGGGTTAAGAGGATGCCGTAGCACGTTAAATGAGCTAAAACGCGATTCTCTGCCGTTTTTAAATATTTGTTTGAGGAAAAAGTTGTATATTGAAAAGTTTCTTAAAATGATCAAAGATTATCGGAAAGTTGGATATTTTTACGGTTTTGTAATTTTGGGAAATTTAATGTGTTGAATTATTACCATTACCAAAAATCAATTAACTTTCCGATAATCTTTAGATCATTTTAAGAAACTTTTCTATGTACAACTTTTTCTCAAACACAAATATTTAAAAACGGCAACAGCGAATCGCGTTTTAGCTAATTTAACGTGCTACGGCGCCCTCTTAAATAGCAAAGCATTATAATCTAATTCTCGCTCCTGCTCTTACCAAAGTCTTGCTCAAAAGGTGTTTCTTATTTTTACAGAAAACATCTCCGCTCTACTCTTTGACGCTTCCGGCAAATATCTCTTCGTCGCTTCGGACAAGCAGATCAGAGTTTTCCACAACGTTACAGGGTATCGCTGCAACATCGCTCACGCTAAGGAAAAACTTAAGGAGCATCAAACGTCTGCAACGAGAGAAAGACTGCAGCAACTTATCAAGGATTCTGAAGAGTTTTTGAAAACAATCGCAGAAAAATAGAGAGTTATTTGTGGGAAATGAGCCTTTTTGGATTCAATAAAACCTTGAAATGTAGACTATCCTAACTAATCAACAATACTTACTTATCATGTGTCACATTCTTGTTTTTCAACAAAATTTGGTATTTAATATACACTAAAATATTGAATTTCCATTGTTTTTATTAATATGTTAAATACATAGTAAACTGCATTTCAGTAAGTGTGTTCCATTTTTTTAATTCTAATTTTTTTAAGAATAATTTTCACCAAAACGTTTCTGCATTTATTATTTGTAATGAAAACACATACTGATTTTTTCAAAACTTGACACCGCTTAAATTATCTCAAAATAAACTAAAATATATCATTTTGAAAACGTAAAAATCTAATTATTTTTCAAAAATCTGTAGGTTATTTATAATGAATCCAGAGAGGTGATTTTCCTGATATATGAACATTTTTAAGCTGAATTTTTAATTTCGATGTTCTTTTGCTACTAAAAATATTGTAATGACTGAAAATAAATTTAATAAAGTTTTTCATGTTCTACAACTTGTAGTTCTTATAACCTAATAACTTTATAATTAATTCATCAAGAAAGTTTGGTCGAGAGGCCGACGTTTCTCCTTTTATTTGTCATATAAATGCTCTACCGAGGTTGGTTCTATAAAAATAAACACTTGTAAAGCTCCATATTTGACTATAACCAAGAAGGATAGAAAAACGGTCTTGTATAAAGTTTCATACTTTTATCTATTAACAAATGGAACAAATAAACATCAAAACTAAAAAAACGAGGGTAATTTTTGTTTTTTTAATGAAACACTCTGTATATTATATTACAATAATAATACAGGTGTTTTTAATGCTGCGTCCAGCACTTGCAACAATTAGCCGCGCCGAATAGCGCGCCACATAGCGCGGACATGGACGTGGACGAAAATTCACGTCGTTCCAAGGGCTTGGAAAATGATTTCGCGGTGATTCAGAGCTTGTAGGTTTTTTACATCAAAGGAGCGCCCAAATAGGTTGGTTTGTTTGGACGGATGTTTGGCGAATTGTTGCAAGTCTCGACGCAGCTTAAGAGCTTTAAAAATACCAGATTTGATATATCGATCTTTATTAGTTTTAAAAATGTGAAATCGGGACGTAATTTCCATTATATCTAGTCTCAGCTTAATGCCGCAGTTAGGTTATTATTGGATATAATATCTACAGCTGTTTTTACAGTTTGAAAGTTTTCTTGCATGACATTTTTCTTGCTGCAATTTTTCGATCGGCGCACGCGCACTTCTAAATTTTTATAAATTGCGGCAAATTTTCTTTCATGCAAGAAGAATATAACACGCGATATTTTTCTTGCAACAAGCCTGCAATTTTGATAATTATTTAAGTGGTTTCCAATTTTCCATCCTCAAAAAGAAATGTCACTAGACAAAAAACTTAACCTAGAAGAACGTCGAGTGTTGGTTAAAGAATATTTCGTCGCCTTCAGGATAACATTGCGTAACTCCATATAATGAAATTTTACAAGAGAAAGGAAAAAAATAAAGTTCAGATTTTTATGCAACGATTACTATACAGGGTGATTTAAAAATCGATCACAAAACTTACGGGTGCTTCTACTTGACAAAATAAGGGTAGAGCTTCATATAATTTTTTTTCAAACTGTCATTCGTTTTCGAGTTACAAGCCGTCAAAGTTCAATTTTTATTTTGGTTTTTCGCCATATTGCATTTATTTTTTCACCAATCCAGTTGATATTTGGCACACAAATCGAGCTTTGCAGATTCTAAAATTTTAAGACAAAAGTACTTTTTTTAAATACCGCCAGATGGCACTTTACCTAAAACTTAAAATTTATTTACATCATAACTTTTTTATTTTGACAGATATTGCAAAGCTGGGGGCGCCATTTTATAGACAATCAAAAACTCAAAAATAAGGTACTCTTTATTACAGTCGATAAACCTCACCGTTTAGGCACCAATAGACATCAAAGTTTTCGTCAATTTCAATCAAATTACCTACATACATACAGTAACATAAGTCCAGTAACTCAATCGACAAACCTAACCAAACGGTATTGGTACCTAAACGGTGAGGTTTATCGACTTTAATAAAGAGTACCTTATTTCTTAAGTTTTTGATTGTCTATAAAATGGCGCCCCCAGCTTTGCGATATCTGTCAAAATAAAAAGTTATGATGTAAATAAATTTTAAGTTTTAGGTAAAGTGCCCTCTGACGGTATTTAAAAAATACTTTTGTCTTAAAATTTTAGAATCTGCAAAGCTCGATTTGTGTGCCAAATATCAACTGGATTGGTTAAAAAATAAATGCAATATGGCGAAAAACAAAATAAAAATTGAACTTTGACGGCTTGTAACTCGAAAACGAATGACATTTTGAAAAAAATTATATGAAGCTTTACCCTTATTTTGTCAAGTAGAATCACTCCCTTAAGTTTTGTGATCGATTTTTGAATCACCCAGTATTTAAATATGGAGTTACTTATTTGTCCCCAAACGCATAATCGGTGTTGGAGATACATATATTTCTTTTTCTAAAATTTAAATTATAACGATAGTTGTTTTTCAATTTAGGTAAGTTGGTAGATACAAATTTTCGTCAAAATCACTTACACCAAGGAATTTTAAACTGCAAAAAAATTACATGCAATTAAAATTACAGCAAGAATACTTTCAAACTGTAAAAACAGCTTACTATATTTTAGCTTTAGGTAATCATATTTTGAAAACTATTTAATAAAGATAATAATTTAAATGTGGTAGTTTTGTAAAGCAAAAGTAATTTTTAATAGTGACATAATATACATGATGTTCCATAAAAAAAAAGTTTTTCCTTTCATTTTTCTTAGGGTACGTATCCATCTAAGGAGCAATTAAAAGTTTTTTGTTGATTTTGCATGTTTCCAATGGTTCCTGATTTCAGTTGCTTTGGTGGAGACAAAAAATTAAAAGTTGTGTCGTACAGTGTGTCTACGTTAGTTGGCGTCATATGAGAAACTTTTTTATTATTAATTTTACGAAAAAAATCTTTATAAAAAGTTCTGCATGGTCCAAAACCTAAAACGAAACCATCAGATATCAATTTTTATCAGTCATCTACAAGGTCTGGCCAAAAATGTAATTTTTGCTAAAGAGTAAAGTACCTGTATTTTTGCTAATATCGAAAATTATTATAAAAAGAAAGATGTTGAGAATTAAAAATTAGTTTTAAATATGCAAGATTGTTTGTTTACAAGAAAAATGTTTTTTTTTCTGCGATAATGGTAAAAATTTAGGTTTTTACATTGGTACAATACATTTTATGATTATAAATTTTATACGACAATTTAAAACAATTATTAAATTAACTGACATCAAAATAAGAAGAATTTATAAGGCACTAATTTACTTTCTCGATTTTAGCAGAATAAAATATCAATTTTTTTACACATAAACAAAATTGCATATTAAGAATTAATTTTTAATCCTCTTTTCAATTTTAATCCAATTTTACATTATTTTTGCATTAAATTGCGTGGCTTTTCTTTGATAATCCGGCAACCATACATACACATAGGGCTTCATGTTATGAATGTGATTATAAAACGGTTGATAAAAGCAATTTAAGAAGACACCTTAAACGTCACAAGAATCCGGAAGAAGTAAAAAGGCACATGTGCAATGAATGTGATTACCAAACAATTTATAAAAATTTGCTCAAAGTACACCATCTTCGCCATTAGCAAAATACCGAATTAGTAAAATTCACAAATGCAGTGAATGCAATTACAAAACAGTCGATAAATTTTTTTTGCAAGACACCTTAAACGCTACAATAGCCCAGAATCGGCTGAAATCTACAAGTGTAATGAATGTAGCTATAAAACAATTAAAAAAGTAAATATTAAGAGACACCTTGTATGTCACCAAAATCCTGGATCATTCGACTGGTATGAATGTAACGAATGTGATTATAAAACTACCTACACAAGTAATTTAAGAAGACACCTTAGACGCCACAAGATTCCCGAAGGTGTAAAATACACGTGTAACGAATGTGATTACAAAACAATTCATATTTATTGACCAGAGGAACCTCTTTTCCATTTACCAATTTTCGATATTATCAAAAATACAGGTGTTTTACTCTTCAGCAAAAATTCCATTTTTGACCAAACCTCGTAGATGACTGACACAATTTGATATCTGATGATTGCATTTTAGGTTTTGGACCAGGCAGAACCTTTATAAAGAATATCTTTTTTCGTAAAATTAATAATAAAAATTTTCCCATACGACGCCAACTTACGTAGGCACACTGTATGTTCCGAAATTTTTGGAACACAAAGCAACATTAGGAAACAAAAAAGTTGCTAATTGTTGCTTTGGTGGATACGTACGTTTTAGTTTTTGATGTTCATTTCTTTCTTTTGTTATTGTTCAAAAGTTAATACATGAAAAAAGTATGAAACTTTTATACAAGACGTTTTTTTCCATCCTTCTTGTTTATAGTTAAAAGTGGGTGGCAAAATATAAATGAAAACCCTGTACAATACCAAAAATAAAAAGATAATAAAA
Organism: Listronotus bonariensis; assembly: GCA_014170235.1. Classification (NCBI taxonomy): domain Eukaryota; kingdom Metazoa; phylum Arthropoda; class Insecta; order Coleoptera; family Curculionidae; genus Listronotus; species Listronotus bonariensis. The sequence goes on from JACEGR010007580.1 coordinate 33,998, forward strand.
TGAGAAAATACTTAGGTTTCCAAATTTCCATTTGTTAGCTTCAGCTTTAACATCCTAAAATTTTTCAGGAATAAATAAAACAAACAAATGCAATTAACAAACATATAATTAAAATTAATGGTTTACATTTGACAAATATAGCATGATATTTATGTCAGACAGAAATAAAAACAATAAAAAAAGTCTATCAGACATAAATTTTTGACCGTTTACATTGGCCAGAATTATCTGTCTGACATAAATATCATGTAATAATTGTCAGATGTAAGCCTACCATAAAAATAGTATAACAGTAAAATATAAATTTTATTTTTCAAAATAAAGACGTTAAATCCACTTTGTTTAATCAATAGATCGTAGTTCTAAAGCATCCTAAGCAGCAAGCTGACGTCCTATTGACGTCTTTTTTTAGTCATTTCTGGTCACATTTGGGCAGCAAAGACGTCATAAGATGACGACAAACGACCTTAAATTGACCTCCCTAAGTCACAGACAAAAGGCGTCCCGTTAATGGCGTCTTTAAGATGACGAAGAATTGACGCATATACTTTTTTTTTTAAAGCTAAATGTTTTTATTTGAAAATTGAAATAGGAGAAACTCCTTACTGCTTGCAATTTCATTACACTGCAAGGTTGTCATCTCTCTCTCGGGACATTGTCCAACCTGGAGATGCAGATTTTTAAAGTAGCCGAATAAATTTCTTTTCCAAAGCTAATTGAGATTACCAACCGCAAACCGGTCTCGAAACTATTTTGGTGCTTATCGGTACGGTGTAGGCGATAAAAAGCAAAGATGTTGAATAAACGTTGTAGTTTATTGTCCATTGCGCCATCTATCGGTAGAGTTTTTCCTATTTCAATTCTTGTAAAATTATTAGTTTTATTTTTCTGTCATATAATATTTTGGTTGGATTTTTGACACGAATCATATAATGTCACAAAATTTTCTGGCGGGTTTTCTAAACATGACGTCATGAGATTTTTTACGAGCTGGTATGACGAAAAAATTACTTTGAAAAGACGTCACTTTAACGACGTCAAAAACACGTCATTAAAATGACGTCATAATTTTGGTCTGATGACGTCCCTATAACCAGAAATTACTTAAAAATGAAGTCATAATGACGTCAGCTTGCTGCTCGGGATATTTAAATAAAATTGCCTTTTTTAAAATTAAGATGACAAAATGTACCATTTATAGGCCTGCTTTCCAATCTCTTAATCGTAATTTCTTTTTAAAAACATGACTTTAAATTGGATAATTTAAAATTAACATCCAATTAGAACATCAGCTCTTAACATTAAGGAATACAATAACGATTACGAGATTGGATAAACCTGACTTTTCTTTGAACATATGAGCTATTGATTTGACAAGCCGTATACTAGGTTAGTAAAAAGTACAATGCGATTCTTAAATATCTTTAAAACCACTCTAAGCTACATTTACCAAATTTGGCTATCTGAAAGGTATCGGGCATGAAGAATTTATTAGTAATATTGGCATCGTTACCAGATTTTCTGTTTTGTGCTACACATATCTTTTCGTTTCTTTTTTAATGGAATGCCCTACTTCATTGCAATAAATTGCGCAGCATAAATTTAATAAGTCCATAGGTTTTCAAAATTTAATTTTTACTAGTTGCTAAGATATGACAACATCACATTTTAGGTAAAAAGTTCACATGCGCTCAAATGTCACTAAAACCAAGGTTAGTTTATATTTATAAGGTTGCGACATATCCTCAACTTTTGGGCGGTTCGAGGTCTGGGGACGCAAGGAAGGGCACTCCACGGAGAAAAGTTGGCAAGACTGGGTAAAATCAAAGCTGATAATCAATCCAGTGGAGTCTAGAATTTGCGCATTTCATTTTGCATTGTTTTGGAAGTGATATTTGTTGAAAGATGTAATTCCAAATGTTTTTTATTTAAGTAAAATAATTTACAACTTAATAATAATTAAAAACTGTTGTATAAACGGTTGTTCTACTAATACAATAAACTGTATATCTCCTGCACTGAACAACATGACCGAAAAATGGAAGATGTGACGTCATAACACGTCAATGCAATATGGCCGAATGTCGCGACCCTATATAGACCGACTTTGACTAAAACCACTTAAGCTGTGTTTACAAATTTTGGTATTTAAGGGTTTCTGGGCAAGTAGAAGTGAACAGTAATACTGTAATTGTTGCCAGATTTTCCGATTTTGACCAACATGTAATATTTTTGGTATTTTAAATGGAATGCCCTATTTATTTTAATTGCAATAAAAGGAGCGTGCCAACTTTAGTAAGATTTCAAATTTTTAAAATTAAATCTTTACCAGTTACCGGGATATGACAACACCGCAATTCTATTAATATTTGTCAACAAGACTGATATCACTTATTAATTAGGTATGCCAAAAAACCCCTAAATACTAAATTTTGTAAACATAGCTGCAGCGGTTTAAAAGGTATTTAGGACCTTAATTACTTTTGCTGAAAGTGTAGTCTATCATATCTCAGCACCTAAAAGTGACAGAATTTTGAAAATTTAGAAAGTTACTAAATTTAATTAGTCCAATTTAATGCAACAAAAATAAATCGGGCATTCCATTTAAAAAACTGAAAAAAATACGTGTAGCACAAAACTGGGAAATCTGGCAACAGTGCCGATATCACTATTTAATTCCACGTCCAAAACACCTTTGACACCAAATTTGGTAAACGTAGCTTTAGCGGTTTTAAAGATATTTAAAAGTTGCGGTACTTTATACTAACCCTGTATGTATATCGTACAGGTATAATATAAAAGAAAACATCAATATACATGTAAATATTAAATAGTTTCGTTACAAATTTTAGTCTCAATTCAGCAATATAAAAATATTTATTAGAGATACAAGTTATAAAAGACACTTTAAACTCTGTATATTATCATATTATTATGTATCTTTAATTTTAACGTTATTCTGAGTATGCGCAAGCACTAAAAGGAAAATACGCAAACTTAGGGTCGATTCACACTACAGGTTCGTTCTCGATGTACTAAATATTATTTTTTAAGAAGAGGCATTGAACGCCATTACTCTCTCTGATTCATATTATCATCTACGATGTATAAAGAAATAGAGAAAGAGATTTTGTTAGTTGCTACTCACAAAATTTAGTTTTTACTGACATTTAAACAAGAAAAACTACAAAAAAAAAACGATAAAATACAGTTTTTCGTAATGACACATGGTTTATGGGAAAATAAGATTTAAAAAAGAAAACAAGAAATAGCCAATATACTTGGATTTTTTTAGAACATTGTATCTAGTTTTACCAATGTTTAGTCAGTCAATAAATAAAGCTTTTATGGACATGCATTCTTTGCTTTTTTAATTTCCTTTTATCAAAACATTTTTTCAATATATTTAATAAAATTTAGTTTTCCAAAGAACAAATAAGTAAATATATTTCTATTTGTGGTGTTTCTTTTAGTTTTATGATGTATGAAGAAATTATAAAAATATAGCTTTATAAAAAACATAATGATTCATTTATTTTTATATGCCCATTTTCAAATTTCAAGTAGCAGATTATTCTATTTACAGTTTTGAAAAGAAAAGAAATGTAGGTGTTAATTACAAATAATAAAGGAAAAATATCTTTTCTGTTTTCTTAATACAACAACAGTTATAATTATAGCTGTTGAACGATTCTAGATTATTTTCTTTTATCAGTGATTTAAAGGATTAATATATATATTATGTATTTTTTTATGAAACGCTACTGTATTCTATTAAGTGGGTCACACGTATAGTGGCGTAAGAAATATTGACAAAATGCAATTAATTCATAGCACGCACAGAGGCAGCCAAAGCCGGAAAATATAAACCTAATGATGAAATATTTATGTTTTTGTGTGTATTTTGTGTAAGGTAATACGTCATACGAAAAAACTTTATTATACCTAAAGACTAAAAATTATTTTTTTTGTGTCTAGAATAAGGGTGCAACCAAAAAATCAACCAATTTCATTTTAACTTCTGATACTGAAAAATTGGTTTCCAGACACCTCCAGAGAATGCTCGGCAATAACGATGAGCTCTTAATTTTAATAGTCGATATTTTTGACCCACCCTAGTCTAGATATTCAAAAAATTTTGATATTTAGTTTTGGGATAATCTGTTAAAAGAAATCATTACAATTTATTGCAATAAATAATATATTTAGTATAAATAAAATCAAGATATATAAAACAATCTACGACTAGTGTTTGTAATACTGAAAATTTAAAGTAATTGGACTGATAATAAGAGCACTTGTTTACACATTTTAAAATTAAGCAAATATTTAAAAACATAGTTTCGGTTGTTGAAGTACCACAAACAATTTTTCAAAACAGTACACCTAAAAGTTTAAAAGAGTTCAGTACAAACAAATTATTTACGAGGTATATCAATAGGCCATATATTAAAAGACTCTTTATAATTTAAAAATTAGTGGTCAATCTGAGGTGTTTAACCAAAACTACAAATGGTAAATTAATTTTAAGGTAAACCAATTAATAAATAAATTATACAGCTGTATCATTTTTTTATCACCTTGAATAATAGTTTCAATATATTAAAAAAGAGGTCCAGTTTAATGCACAGGGTTGAAAAAATGATAAAAATTTGGCATTGTTAATAAAAAGAATTTAACAGCGTTGGTAAAACACAGTCAGAATGGCCTCTCATTCCTATGTATAAAAATATTATTTTCACAGTTTCAAAATTACTTAGTTTTATGATGACTTAAGGTATATCCAATCAATCAGCTCGGCTACGTCTTCTCTGTATTAACTTTAATTTTTTCCTTGTACAATCAGAACAACAAGGACGATAAAAATTATAATAAAAATATGATAACCAGGCAGACAATTCTCATTACGCAGGATAATCTAAAAAAAGAAATGGGAACAATAATGTATTGAACACCAAAATAAAGTTCCAATTTAAAATAATTTAAATAGTAAATTACAAACTGAGGTGGAAAGTGTTTCATTACTATCAAGAGCAATTTCTTAAGCCACGTACAGCCTTGGATACAATCGGCGAAAACATTTGTTGGTCGACTGTATCTTGAATGTTGCACATCGGTCGGCCGACTTTTTGCAAACGCAATGGCAACAACCGTTGGCGTTTTCATCCAAGGAATCGGCAAGACGCCTGTTTTCTATTTAATATGGAAAACATCGGCAGGTTTGTACGAGCTTTAAAACTAGTGTGGACGCGAAACACTTGTATCTGCAAATGTTGGCCAACTTTGTGGCTGAAAATTTTTTTAAATAAGATACAGTCAACCGACCATGTTGTGCCGATTGTATCCAAGTCAGTACATGGCTTTAGACAGTAAGGAAACTTTTCACCGGGGTTTGTTGTATACCAGGGGTCACCAACGGAAAGAAAAAAGCCACTCTCCTCTGTCGATAGGCCTAACATTAAAAATAATAAACTGTAATATTTTATTGTCTGTAGATATAATATTAATGAATAAATGACATTCGAAAAAAAAGGAAGTAAAGGGTTTTTACAATTTTATTGAAAAAAATAACATTGACAGAGCGAAAGAAATTAAATGGCGTACTCAACAAGGTCCGCTCAAAATAGGTTGGTAATCTGGATCCGGACCGGGGTCCGCCAATTGGTGAACCCTGTTGTATACTATCAAAAATCTAATTACACTGTATATGTTTTTTTTTTGGATATTATCATACATATAAACTTTCCTTTGAATCACTCTATCTATTAAAAAAAACGCATCAAAATCCGTTGAGAATAGTAACGTCAATATCAAATTTTAAATATAAATCACTTTTTGAAATACTCTGTATATGTTTTTTTGGATATTATAATACATATAAACCTTCCTCTTAAATCACTCTATCTATTAAAAAGACTGCATCAAAATTCGATACGAATAATAACACTAATATCAAATTTTAAATATAAATAATTTTTTAAACACTCTGTATATGTTTTTTGGATAATATTATATACGCAAACCTTTCTCTTGAACCACTCTATCTGTTTAAAAAAAAATCGCATCACAATCCGTTGAGAAGTTTTAAAGATCTAAGCATACATACAGACAGACCGAAAAGGGGACTTTATTTTATACTATGTAAGGATAAGAATATGGCATACATTAAATAATTTTTAGTTTTTAAACAAAAACATATACAAATATTGTTCAGTGGATATAGTTTTATCATTTATAAGTAATAATCGGCAACATTTACATTAGATTTATTTGGGTAGGTACATACTGTGTAGGTATGAATAAATAATTTTAGACGAAGCTGATAAATTTATTATGGTATTCTATCATGGCATCTTGCGGCCGTTTTGTAGACTAGGTAAAACAACGGTGAACTCTTAAGTGGTTATACGGGGGCTTATGGAGGTGAAACATCTAGTTGTGAAATAAATCGTTGATACTATTGTATTTACCGCCAGTGGCGGCGCCAGGGAGTAGGTCGGTTGGGCGAGCGAGCAACCTAAATTGTTCTCGCCCAACCTGTAAATTGAGCAATTTAGCAAAGAAACTTAAGAAGGCCTAATTCAAAAAATGATATTTTATTCAATTTATATTTAACACATCCAAATTATCGCAATATTAAAAATTAACAGTAAGTTGCGCATTGTCATTAGTAAAAGATTTTAGTGTAAAATGTAAAAATAAAAAAAAAATATATCCAAAATACTTAAAAAATCTAAATTGTTTTTGCGTCAGATTAATTGAAAACCTAAATTACGAAATGTATGCCATTTATTAAACGAAATACGAAAACCGTTTGTAAGAACAAAATATTTTTTTGGGACGAAATATTGCCTTACCTTTAAAAAAATTGATAGTTCACATAAAATGTTGGTCATTAACAGGCTTTATCATCATTTATACCCCTGGAGATTTAAAGATAATGATTTCTGAAGGGCTCCTTATGTAAGTAAAAATCAATTTATTATCCTCAGAATTTTGAAGAGCAAAAAAACCACTCTACTTCTTTTGATTTTCTTTATTTGTGTTTGTTATAGATTATATTTATACTTTTTTTGAATTTTTGAAAGTGGAGTCAAGATATTTTGGAAGAAAAAACGATGAAAATTAGATTTTTTTTCTCAAATGCAAGGTAAAAAGAAACTAAAGAAAATTAAGAACAGAAGTTGGATGGTAGGCCTTTTTTGCTCTTCAATTTATTTTAAAATAAAAAAATTCCATTTGAGGCCTGGACCTTTTTAGTTTGTCGTTGTGTTGTAGTTAAATTGCAAGTGCCCAAGAGCGTCGTGAGAGAATTCCAAGTGCCCAAGAGCGTCACAATACAAATAGGTTTGGGAACTCCTGATTAAAAAGCCATTTTTTGTTGTTAATACGAATCAAAACATTTTAAAAACATTACATTTTCTCGTTAAACGGTGACGTCATGTACGTCGCGTATTTAACCGTGTTTGAATACATCAGGGAAAATGGTTTAAAAACAATATAGTAACCTTTGTTAGGCGGGCGAATGCATCGTATTTATTACAAAACGTAATTTTTTCGTAAACTTTTTACGTGGCTGTACATGTGGCAAGTAAAAAAAAATTTATTTTCGGTTTAACTAAAGTACATTTAATCCATAAAAAATAAAAATCGTAATCTTATCTCAAAGTTTATTGGGCTTTGACGCAACGGTTTGAAAACCTACATTTTCTTGCTTCTTATAGTTATATCGTCATTTTTTAATACCGTTTGAACCACTGAGAGAATACAATTAGCAAGAAAATTTGACTCTAATGTATTCCTCCATGCCGAATATAAAAACTTTGAGGAAGTGGTTTTATTATTTCATACGTCTTTGTTTTTTACAAACAATGCATACGTTTAATTAAATATTAAATATGAAAAATATCATATCAGAAGAACTTTTGCTATAAAATAAATGGACTAAATAAGAAATTTAAGTTTTAAATTGGTTTTTTTCTATTAAAAAAAAACACAAAAATAAATTTAAGCTAACAGTTTAATAAACGGTTTTCTGCTATTTTAAGGGTTTTTAAAAATTATTGATACTTACATATTTTAGACACTCTTCTAAATAAAACGTAAGTGGCGCACATCCAAAATATTCCGTTTAAAAAAAAATATCAGTAAACAAACTTAAGGGACCGGGGAGTGAAAAGGGGTGCTGGGCGGGGTAAAATTGGTAAAACGAGTTAATGAAACTGAACATCACATGTAAAATTAAGTAAGAATTACATTTTTTCCACATATTTTTGAGAATAAAGATAAAAAATATGATAAATATAAAATTGTTAATTCATAACCTAAAAGTGGGAAGAAAAACGACTAAAAACATCAGTTATACCATGCTAAATATGGAAAGCATTTGGCAACATCGGAAGGGTCTGATTCTATTTATGAGTGAATAAAAGAAAGAATTCACACAAACTGGATTCATAAAGTGTCTCTGGTGTAATTAAAGGATTAAAAAAAACGTTGACTAACCAGAATTAACCTGACCACCCTGTTATAATCCCTCTTTTATTATTAAACATTTATACAACGTTGCCAATTGTCCATAATAAAAGTAGACCAATGCAAAAAAAATGTTTTTATTATAAAAAATATACAAAAAAATCAAAACTGCGCCTTTATATTATTATTAAGGATAACTAATAGATAACATGTACGTCAAAACATTTTAAAAAATCGTTAAAATAGCAGAAAACCGTATACTAAATAATTACCAAATTTAGATACAAATATAAAGTGATTGAAAGCAAGAAAACCAAGCAAAATATATGTAATAAATACTTAATAAAAACTACAAAAACTTACGCATCGCAAAGGAAGCACCAACCCATTTTTCCTCAAAAATGTGTAAATCTTCCAAAATATCACAAACTATTATTCTTCACTTTATTTTAATATTAGTTTAAGCCAAATACAATGTGGACTGAATTGGAACAAGGTATTTAAAACACCTTAACCTTGGAAAAACCACAGTTTGTTGTTTGTAAATCACAACAGGTTCACTTATGGGATGTCCTTGCGTATACACGTATATAATCAATGAAAGGAAATGGCTTGTAAATACAACTGAAGGCACACTATAAAATGGATATGATTCACCTAAAAATATTCGACATATTAGCGATATTGCAACAAATATTTGCTAAATGATAACGGTTTTCTATTTTTCTGAGATAATGTAGCCAATATCATAGTTTACAGAATCCAAAAATAAGTTGGGTCACCTTTGCGCGCAGACAATTTGGCCGATCAGTGCCACAGGTCAATGGGTATTTAATTCGACTACATAATCTAGGCCGCGCGTACATTGGCATTGTAAATGGGTTATTTTCACAGCCTTCTTAAACTATGAGCCGTGAAGTAAGAAAGGCAACGTTGCAAACAACACTGTACAGTAGGAATATTAAAATAAGTTACTAATAGATTACATGCTAAATATAATTAATTTTTTAAGTGTTTTAAACAAAATAAAGGTATTAATTTATTTTAGGATGTTTTAGACAACATATAGGTATAATTTTAAATCCTATAGTTGCCCTAAAAGCAATAATGTGTCTGCAAAACTTATCAGGAACTTTTCTGCCTTATACAAATTTGTTGGTAAGGATTTAAAAATTTCAAATTGCTATGATGTTTTCTACCCCGCTTTATGCATTTTTTGCGAACAGATCAATGTAGCTTTTTAAAGTTAACTAAACATTTATTATTTAGTAATATTTGCAATACTTAAAATGAATTGACAATGACATTGTGTGTTTAGTTATAAATATAAAAGCTTAATTCGTATTACATAAGATGCGCTTTAAAATAACAAACGCTTTAAATTAGGTTTTCTACTATATTTACCCTAAAACCGCCTTAGGTAAATAACTTTCAGAATATCTATATAAATAATATTTTTTGGTGAACTTACCAGTATATTTATGCGCATTAGTTGATATAGTCCTTAGGATATTGCTTGGGGTAAATAATTGTTTTGGTGCACTATACACACTATTGATATCAAATTAAACCAATTTTTTAAAAACACACTTAGTTAATTGGTTGCCCGTAAAATATATTTGTCCATTTACCGTATAGGTACTACTTTTACTTTTAATAAAAAATACTTATCCGGTCAATAGCGCACAACCAGGCTTTTCTAATTTCATCGTTTATGGGAAAATTAAATGTTGTTTGATAACCCTCTGTTTTAATATAACTGGGGTAATTCGTTTTGCAGCCCGAAACGCAATACGTTCGTGGTATAATGTACGCCGTACGCACCAACTTTACGCGCACATTTAAACGTAAAAACAACTAATAACATCTTGGCACTGGTCCTATTTTTTTAAATATATCAATGAATTACTTATTTTTATATATATAATAAATATAAGCTACGATTTAACTTTTAAAAACAGAAAAAACCTTTTAAGCAATCGTTTAAACTTGTTTCTGTTTACTTCTAAACTTTACTTGACATTCCTACTGTGCTGTGTTGCCAGATTTCTCCTTCACGGCTCATAGTTTAAGAAGGCTGTGGATATTTACTTATACCAGTAACTTTGAGATAACAGCTAACACAATTTTTTTGTGGCGTTTGTCTTTCAATGTAGTTATGCTGCTCAACCCAGCAGCATCACAAGCAAGTAAAAAAATAAATAGCTATACAGGGGTGAACAAACTTAAGTCTGCGCTATTGCTAAATTCTCTATAATTGGAGATACGAAGTCGGATAGGATGTAGTATTTTTTCCGCTGATTAACGTGCTGCCAACAGAAACACAATTGAACATGGGATTTTTAATGTATTGCAAAAATCTACATGTAATATATCCAACTTTTAGTAGTTTCTGAAATATGGTCATCCATAAAATCTTATAGTACATGGCATATAAAAACACCCCTGTATAGTTGCATCACCATTAAATATAAATTTTAAAAAGGAAAATACCACATTTGATATGTCTATCCTTTATAGTTTTGGAAATATAGTCATTTAAATCTAAAAGTAGTAGATATAATGTCCATTTTATTTACGACACTAAGCTTGGTGCTGTAGATAACGGAAATTTAGAATAAGATTTTCAGATGTGGATCGCGATATTTCCAAAACTATAAGAGAGAGACATATCAAATGTGGTAGAGTTTCTTTAAAGCTTTTTAAAATATCTATTAAATGGTAATTCAAGATAACAGAGTGTTTAATTTAAAAAATGCAATTTACTATCAAATTCCTGAGAATTACCATATTTCCGAAATTATGAAAAATTAAATATTTTGTCCAACGAGATTTTCGTATGACATGATATGTCTATACAGTTTTTAACAAACCAATAATAAAACATAACAAAACGAAAGCAAAATTTGGCTATTTTTAGATAAGTCAGTCATAAAATCATTTGTAAATGAAACTGGTGTGTCATAAAAGAAATTTTATTAGGTAATCTAAAAATGTTAGAATGAGAATAATCGCATACGTAACTTTTATTATCAGTTTTTAACTCTTTAAAATTCCGCATGGTTAATAATTAGCAAAATTATAAAACATTTTACCATTGAATAAAAAGCAGCTTTTTATTAGGTAAAAAAACCAGTTAAACATGTAGAGTTTAGGGTAATGTACAGGGTGTCTTAATTTTGTTGCAACTGCAGGGTATCTAGGTTAGTATTAAAGATAGAGACTTGCGGTTTTTACGAACTGATGCTACTTTATGATAAAACGAAAGAGGACACTAAAATATTTTTCGTGGCCTTCTTAGTTTTTAACATACAGAGGCGAAATTAATTTTCTCATTTTTGAACACTTTTTGTATTTCAGTTATCTTGTAACTTACAACAAAAGAAAAAAAGGGACATTAGTGAATATTTTTACGTAGAATCCAGTGGTGTAATTAGATTTATTTTATTATTATTTTTCGAGATTTAACCCAAACATATACTTTTTCTTATAGAACACCCTGTATATTTTTTATTTATTAAACTAGAATGCTTAATAGTAATTTTATATTTTTAGACTTAGAATAGGGCCGGGATAACTCATGCACTGAAGCCGCTTGGCATATTGTACGCCTTGTCTTTTTACGTCTGGGTGATGTCAGCCAGACGGGACCTACAGCTTAACGTGGTTTTCGAACCACGGTCCTATTAGCGACAACTTAAGACCTCGTCTCCACCCAGGGGTCACTACTGAACCTACCAACTGAGTGGGGTCCGCATGTCTACGGTAAAGTGTGTTCCGGCGCCTTAGTCCTTGCTGGCTATTAGCGTCGATACATTTTGCACTTTGTCCGTCTTGTTGAGCTTACCACTAAAGTTCTGACCTTGGCCGCTGGCAGGATTCGAACCCACCCCACGTCGGTTGTGCGCTCAACAACCTGACGCCTTACAGGTTTGGCCAAACACCCGACTTTTTTAGACCTTAAGTTAATGTTTTAATTTTTCACTATTTTCCCCCTTCTTTTGCACTCAATTCTTGATTGAAAGCTAAACTGGTACTCAATATTTGAATTCCACCTCTAAAAACCCCATTTTTCTATTTATTTAACCAGTTTTTTTTTCCATAAAATTGCAAAGCTTATCACTTTCAAAAATTTCAGTGAAACTTGACATTAATAGTGATTGACAGGGGAATTTTACAATTTTGTGGAAAAAATGGGTAAAATAAATGGAAAAATTAGGTTTTTAGGTGGAAATCAAATATTGAGTACCAATTTAGCAGAAAACTTAAGAATTGAATGCGAAAAAAGGGGGAAATACTACAAACTTTATGGGCTAAATTTTACAAGTTAAAAATTAAAACCATATTAGACAAATTTTGTTCATGCACAAAATTAGTTGTTGCATTATCGCTGTGACTATTGATATTTTAAGTACACTTAATCCTCTTACCTAAGTGGTTATTAGACGGGTTTTTTTGTAACACTCATCAATAATAGTAACGCGCCTTTTAAAGGACATCTACTGCAACATTATTCGATACAAAAACTTGACATAGCATTAGGTTCTTTAAAAGTCATTGTCACAATTTAAACGTAATTTTTGACAAAAGTACCTAAACCCATTAACCTATTTTTGCCAATGAAGAAGTTTTAAGATGGTGTTTCACCAAAACAATATAAAAATAAGTTGGGTAATTATTTGTGAACCAGACTCATCGCCCACTGTAAAAAATGTTCCGGATATACCGTTGCTTACCATTAGTAAAAATATACAGTGTTTCCTAATTGCGATAAAAAAATATGTCCGAATATGCCTTGTTTCCATGATAAAGGGTGCTAAACTTTTCGAAATAAAATTAGAACTTTTATTAAAATCTTTAATATACCTTTAACGATTTTTTAGCCTTAACTCGACCAAATTTATTAAGTCCATTGGTGTCCTGGACGGCACCGAAACGTATGTACGCCACTGGCTTTTGTACATTTCTTTGTACTTTATTTAAATTATATTAAGCTTTTAGTTCCTTTATTTTTTTGTACTTTGCCTAATTTCATAAAAATAATAATAA
>JACEGR010007581.1:0-47519 GCA_014170235.1 Listronotus bonariensis
TAGTACTAGTACCCTTCACACCAGTTTTCAGGTTCCAAAACCCATCACTAAACCTGACTTGGAAAATAAACGCAGAGCGATGCAGATATCTCCTTCGCAGGATCTTAATTTATTATTGGATTGGGGCGCCAAAAATCTCGTCCATTTTAATGCATCCAAAACACAGTCATGTTCCTTGTCGCGAAAACAGTCATCAAATACTCATCCTCTATTTATGAGCGGCCAAGTTTTACAGAGCAAAGACACCTTCAATCTCGTGGGCGTCACATTTGAAAGTAACCTTAACTGGCATAAACACATTGTATCTATAGCACGGCAGCTTCAAAAAGCTTGGATTTCTCTTTCGAGCCAAAAAGTATTTTTCCGCTTCTAATTAATACACTTTATATGTGTCCCAAATCCGACATCCCTTGGAATATTGTTCTCATATCTGGGGCATGGCGTCCCCAACAACCCTGAGCAGTCTTGATTCTATTCAAAGAAGAGCAATTCGTCTTATTAATGATCCTTCACTTACAGAAAGGCTTCCCTCTCTTGCCCATCCTCGGGCTGTGGGGGATTTATCCCTTTTTTATAGGTACTTCCATGGCTTCTGCTCTGAAGAATTGTCCAGTATAGTTCCTCCACTCACGGTTCCCAACAGAGAAACTTGTGGTTCCGCGCGAATGCATCTCTATACGGTCCAACTGAACAGGCCCCGAACTTCTCACTTTGTTTGTTCTTTTATCCCTAGAGTTTCTAGAATGTGGAACCTGCTGCCCGCAGAGGTCTTTCCATTACCTCCAAATCTTCAAGTATTTAAGTCCCGTGTTAACAAACTCCCTCTTACCTCGCTTAAGACACCCACAGTACGTTAGTAATTAGGCTTTTATCCTTCGTGGTTTGTCCAAAGATAAAAAAAAATAGTTATTCTCATTTTTGTATTCACTCTATCTTAATAAACAAGGTTTAATGGAATATTTAAAAGATCTAAATAAAGTCTTATCCTGATTTAATTTAGTCGAAAACTTAACTTTCTTGTTGAAAGTTTCTGTGATTAATCAGTCACACAGCCTACTAGAGAATTAAATGAGACCCTACAAAACGCACTCCTACGAGAATTGAAGACAAATCAAGACCGCAGGTTCCCACTGTTCCTACTCCCTTTGTTCTTATCTGATATCCTGAGTGACCGCCTCGATACAATGTGACTTGTCCTTATTTAAATTTGGGCAAGTATGCCGAGATAAATTTCCTGTGGTATGCAGAGGGTTAAAATTGTATTTATATGGGACAATAACTTACAATCTAGCCAAATTACCTCGTAAAAGTACGTAAAGTTGTAATTTCTTGTTTAGATTTTGCCTAACCTACTTGTTCTGGTCTATATTTATCTAGGCCTACTTTAACCAGATTAAAACCCTAAAATACAAAATCACTTTTTACTCTTTAAAAGAGTGCTCCCTATATATTTTGATTAGAGTCGACAAAAATAAACAACAGATTTTTTTCTACAAAATTAAGTGTTTTAAAAAATTAAACACCCTGTATATTCAGAATAAATAATTTGCAGACCCATGTTTATATAGGCTTTTATCTTTGAATTACCCAAATTTATAATGCAAATTTAATTTATATACTTTTTTATCTTTGGACAAACCACGAAGGCTAAAAGCCTAAATACTAACGTACCGTGGGTATCTTAAGCGAGGTAAGAGGGAGATTGTTGACACGGGACTTAAATATTTGAAGATTTGGGGGGAAGGAAAGACCTTCGCGGGCAGCAGGTTCCACAATCTAGAAACTCTGGGGATAAAAGAACGAACAAAGTGGGAAGTTCGGGACCTGTCCAGTTGGACCGTATAGGGATGCATACGCGCGGAACCACGAGCTTCTCTGTTGGGAACCGTGAGTGGAGGAACTATACTGGACAATTCTTCAGAGCAGAAGCCATGGAAGTACCTATAAAAAGCGATAAATCCCCCACAGCCCAACGATGGGCAAGAGAAGGAAGCCTTTCTGTAAGTGAAGGATCATTAATGAGACGAATAGCTCTTCTTTGAATAGAATCAAGAATGCTTAGGGTTGTGGGGGACGCCATGCCCCATATATGAGAACAATATTCCAAGGAAGGTCGGATTTGGGACACATATAAAGTGTATAAATTAGAAGCGGAAAAATACTTTTGGCTCGAAAGAGAAATCCAAGCTTTTTTGAAGCTGCCGTGGCTATAGATACAATGTGTTTATGCCAGTTAAGGTTACTTTCAAATGTGTTGCCCACAAGATTAAAGGTGTCTTTGCTCTGTAAAACTTGGCCGCTCATAAGTAGAGGATGAGTATTTGATGACTCTTTTCGCGACAAGAAACATGATTGTGTTTTGGATGCATTAAAATGGACGAGATTTTGGCGCCCCAATCCAATATTAAATTAAGATCCTGCGAAAGAGATATCTGCATCGCTCTGCGTTTGTTTTCCAAGTCAGGTTTAGTGATGGGTTTAGGAACCTGAAAACTGGAGTGAAGGGTACTATCGTCGGCGAAACTATGAATGGAATTAGTTGTGGACGCGAGAAGGTCGTTAATGTGAAGAAGAAACAATGTTGGTGCCAGAACTGAGCCCTGAGGGACTACAGCATTTACTTGGTGAAAGCTTGAAGAATGGCCGTCCACAATAACTGATATACGTCGATCAGATAGATAACTAGAGAGCCAAGTACAGAGTTTAGTTGAAAGACCATAGGAGGGAAGTTTATTAAGAAGTGCGGCATGCCAGACCTGGTCAAAAGCTTTGGATATATCAAGAGCAACGATCTGGGACTCACCTAGAAACTACTTTATTAACACCACGTATATTTTGAAAATTTTAGCAATAACGAACAAATTAAAAGAACGGGGACAATAATTTTTAAAGCTACCTTATTAAAAGCATAAAAGCAATATGTTATATATATTTTTTCTTATTGGTTATGGTTTCTAGGAAAAATTAGGGTTAACAATAAATTGAAAATTTTAAAAATATATATAATTTTTTAATTAAGTGTAAAAAAACGAATTTTAGGATAACGGCCTAAAAAAATGCCCTGTGCTATACAAAGAGAATAAAAATTACAAAAATTTAATTCGGCAAATAATGAAAAAATCGGTTATAAATATTTTTCAACTATTCCTTTAAATATTATAAAAAAGTAATGGAAATGTTAACTTTTTGTATAGTTAAGTCCATCCGTAGACACACTGTATAATACCAAAAATAACCTTTTAAGTAAAATTTTCGTAACAATACTGCAAATGTTTTGTGGTTTTCTTTTATTTATAATATTGCCAAAATACCTATAAAAAGGCTTTATTTATTATTATAGAAAAACTTATTTAACCCATATTTTTTCAAAAAATAATTTACTCTAAGTAACTAAAATAAAGTCTATATTTTTTAAAGTGTAGATCCCACCTCTAAAATATTGCTATACATTGCATATTTTAAAAAGGAAGCATTTTATAAGTTTTACAATGGATTATTTGCATAATTAATGAATAGTAGGTAAAAAGAGGTAGTTATAAATTTTAAATACAAAAAAATTAACACAAACTTAACACATTATTAATTTTTTAGACATACGTCCTTATTTTTTTTTTAACCTTGAATACACAAAAACAAAAACCAAGATAATAGCAAATTTTTAACTTTAAATATATTAATTAACTGTCGATAGTAAATCGCTAAAAAATAGTCTTATGGCAATTTTTCCCTAATTTAGTAATTTTAAAAATAACCGAAAACATAATATATGTAAGAACATTTTAAATCTTATTTTTGTTATACAGGGTGTAACCAAATAAGTGTAAAACATTTAAGGAGGTGATTCCTCATTGAAAAATATGAAAAAAGTTCCTATAAACATGGGTCCGAAAATGCATACTTTCCAAGATACAGGGTGTTAAACTTTTTAAATAAAATAGGTTTTTGTAATTATCTTGAATACCCTGTAACCGATTTTCTTGAAATTTTTCAGAGCTATTTCTAGTAATAAGGGCCAAAGTTAGGTATAATTAAATTAAAATTATTAAGTCCAGTGGCATCTCACGGGGTATCTTATCGAAAATAATTGTAAAAATGTACGCCACTGACTTTTTGTAACTATTTTATTTATTTTTAGAATGAGCAACTGAAAATACAACCTTTTTATTTTTGAAATTTTTTTGTATCTTGCTTCGTTTTCGAGAAAAAAATAAAAACCACTTTATTGCATGTTTCTTGGGACGGAATTTTTGAATTTTGACGATTTACTGAGCAAAAACAGTTAAAGATAGAGCAAAATTAATTTTACTTTCCTATCTTAACTTTTAAAGGACTATCTAATGACATTAAAAAGTGAAGGTCAACTGAAGATTAAAGAAGGTGAATGTTGAACCTAAATGTTGGACACCCTGTATGTTAGAAACTATGCATTTTCGGACCCATGTTTATAGGAACTTTTTTCATATTTTTCAATGAGGAATCACCTCCTTAAATGTTTTACACTTACTTAGTTACACCCTGTATTTTGTGTTGAATTACAATTTCGGAATTTTGACCCACTGTGATCTTTATTGGAATTTAAAGGGGGTAACGTAAGGAGCAGTATTGGTGCATTGTTTTTAAATTGATTAATTGGAAATACGGAGAATATAGTAAGGACAAGAGGACAATGTCTAATTTGGTCTTGGAAACGCGTTATTTGGGTGGAAGTCAGGGGAGTTGATAAGGTCTATTGTAATCGAGTTGTCCCGCGGGATGTAAAGTTTGGAGCCGGTGTCCTTAGTAATAATTAAATTATTTATGTTATAAGATGAATTGTTGCAGGAGGAATAGTTGCATGAACTGCGTACAAGGATAAGATCGCTGCTAAATTTCATGTGGCTCAACTTAGATTCGTTAATTTGAAGAATGGATATCTAAGAAGAAAAAAGAAAGATACACATTTTACGATGGCTGCTGGGTGCCATTTTATAGCGCCTGCGGATTTCAAGACAAAAAAGTAATTTTACCTTTTTTAACTTAAAAATATTACCTACACAACAAAAAATATCCTATTTTAAGGCACATTTTAAATTTTAAGAATTGATATAACCAGGCGCGCAACTAGGATTTAAATTTTTGTTTTATCTAAAAAATGAGACACCACCTAATATATTCCTAATACTATTGGCCTAAAAAAACACTTTGGTATAGAAAATTTTTATTTTGAAATTTTCGAGAAAAAGTTAGTTTTTGGTTCCCCCCTCCTCCCCAGAAAAAATTAAAACTTTATTTTTTCGTAAATTTATTCAAATTTTATTGACAAATTTGTGAAATTAATCATATTCTTCAAAAAACTAAGACAAATTGAAATATTTTCACATTACAATTTTTTATGCGAGACTTTCAAATGCCTCTATTTACAAGGAAAAAGCAAATATTTCTGCGAAATCTAAGATTTGTCGACAAAATTTGATCAAAGTTACAAAAAATAAAAATGAAGCATTTTCTTTTAAAAGTTTTGATTTTTTTAGGAGACTGACCAAAAAACTAACTCTTTTTCGCAAATTTCAAAATAAAAATATTCTTTACCAAAATGTTCCTCTTAGCATCAATAGCATCTGGTGTAAATTTGGTGTGGGTCTCATGTCTCAGTTTTTGGATAAAATAATTTTAAAATTCTAGTTGCGCCTCTGGATATAACGTAATTTTACATTCTTTGGTAAGTTTTATTATACAAGGGGCACTACTTATATTTTGAGCCTTGGCAACATAGTTTGTCAGACGCCATCTAAAGTTTTCGCTGGAAAGCTTGACATTTTTGCAATAACTTTATTTTAGAACATTTTGTTAAAGTTATTTATTTGGGTTTACGTTAAAAGTGATAGCAAAATAAAGAAAAACCAAAAAATCTAAAACAAGTATCTAGAAAACTAAATATTGACGTTTCGGTGGCAACTCTGCCAGTGTTGTCAAGATAAAAATAAAATAAAAATTTAAAAATTAACTATCAATAAGGTTTTAAAATTTAAAATTTAGCGTTAGCTTTAGGAGATTCTAAAAACGTTTGACATTAAATGTAAAATATGTTTGTTCGGTTATAGTGTCATTAAATGAATCCGCCTAACCAATACAGAACATATCTTTAACATTTTGTTAATTGACTACGATTACTATTTACAGTTAGTAAAAAATAGTGTGTCAGCGAAAACATGGAATTAAATCGTAAACATTTAAGTACCATGATTTATTATGATTTTTAACATGGATTATCAAGACAGCAATGCATCAATCAGCTAACTTCCACTTTTGGTAATGAAGCCACCCCATCTTTTCTGCTAGTATAATGAATTTTATCGTGGTCGCCATTTACTTACCGACGAGAGTCGTAGAAGGTCGGCCAAAATCGTTGTTGTGCCGCTGTGCAAAAATTAATATTGTAAGATCGACATACTGTGAGAGTAAGGCAACTTTAAACATTAGTTTCACCAGCATAAATAAAATTTTGCATAATTATTTTGCTGTGAAAAAGTTAGCTCGCGTTAGATCCCACACAATTTGACAAAAGTTTTAAAAGATGCTTTAGTCGATTGGTGCATACTAATGCTTGAAAAATTTAAATGACGGTGTTTTAAAAAACGTGTACAAGTTTTAACATGTGACGAATCATAAGTCTATGCATATAAGCCAGAAAATAAACAGCAGGCGACTGTGTGGGTCTTTCAGAAAAAGCCGAATCCAACAAAAGTTGTTCGCGCTCGCAGCACTTCTTTTTAACCCGTCATGTGGCCACAGTACGGTTAAAAACACAAACAACCGTCAGTTCTAATTGGACACCACCATTTGTTTACCCGAAGTCTTTGGTGAAATAAGGAAAACAAATGCGAGCCGTCAGATCATTCTTCATCATGACAATGCCAGCTGCTTGCTTATCTCATTCATTACCGAGATAGAATTAACGGGCCATCCGCCGTACAGTCCTGATTTGGCACCAAATAACTTCTTTTTGTTCCCGATCATCAAGAATACGTTGCGTGGATAACGATTTACGTCGGCAGAAGAAGCTGTTAATGAATTCAAAAACCATGTCTCAATTAAAATGGAAAAACCGCTTTGACAAGTGGTTCAAACGCATGTAAAACTGTATAGATCTTAAACAAGAACATTTTGAAAAACAATAAAACCATTTTGAATGACAAGTTGATGTTTTTTCTTTATTAGGCTCCAAATATAAGTAAGTAATGACCCCCGTATTTTGTGCCTCTAGTATTTAAATTAAATTGCCTTGCCTATAAACGCA
Source organism: Listronotus bonariensis (assembly GCA_014170235.1). Lineage (NCBI taxonomy): Eukaryota > Metazoa > Arthropoda > Insecta > Coleoptera > Curculionidae > Listronotus > Listronotus bonariensis. The sequence continues at coordinate 7,277 of JACEGR010007581.1, forward strand.
AACCAGATATTACCCAAAAGAATACTAATTTATTTGAAATTCACATTATTTTATAAACAATTTATTTTTTACTAAAGGGTGCGATATGAAATAATGGCCATTAATATTCGATCATGCGGAAATTGTAATTTAACTAATACAGTGAAAAATTGTCAGATTAAAATTACTTTATTACCGGATAGAATTACCTTTTTGCATGTTAAAATGTTTCATAAGAATGGGTATTAAGTGTAAGTCCATACGCGGATAATCGTTGTGTAAATTTGCATTAAAGCGAATATCGTATTTCAACCAGAAAACTTAAGAGTTAGTAAATATTTTAATTTAAAAATTTAGTTTAATGGTCCCGTTATTTATTTATTTATTTTTTGAAAGAAACATATTATATACTTAAAATTAGTTTTTTTATTTTCAGTAATACCTTGTGCAAATAGTATGTAACTAAGCATGTTTTTATTTTTAGTATTGCTGTATTATCTTGGTAAAATACAATTTTGCTTTCGTTATTTCTACAAGACATAAATAACTTTACAATACAACTTCCCAAAAAAATCCTTGCAAAAGTTATTACAAATAGCTTGATAAACAAGAAGTCAAACTAAAATATAAAACTTTTATTTAAAAAATTTAGTTAAATGTTAGTTTTCTGTTATATATGTATTTTTATTATTAATAAAAAAATATTTCACAGTATAATAAGGCCAGGCACTATTTTGACATCTGAGCTTGCGCAGATTCATGGTGGGATAAGGACTCCCTTACTAAGGATAGTGCCTGGCTTTATTTATGTCGGTTTCAGGTCGTGCCTTATTTTGTTCTTATTTTAACTTCGGATCTGTTCGTGTAAACCGAACGGCTGCCGAGCACAAAATCGAAAAGTTTTGTAGAATTAAAAAACTTAAAACATTGCTTTTTCAAATGTATTTCTGTAATTGTGGTAAACAAAACCCTACAACACTAAACAATAAAAAAAAATATACTAAAATTTGTTTCCCTTTTTTTTAGGTGAAAGGTAATGTCAACATGATTTGCAATAACTCTAAATTGTAGGTACAAGCACTATTTAAATAAGGCCGGTATTAATAATTCCCGAGCTTAATAGGGAACTTGCAATAATTCTCTAATGTATATTTGTTTTTAATATAGATTTTATATAATATAATATAATAAGAGAGACAATTTTACTGGCAAAATATTTCAATTGTATGAAAGTCTGTTGCTTGTTAACTTTGTTAATGACATTTACAGGTTTCGGGAGGAAAGGGAAATTTTTGGGAACATGTTCAGACGGTCAAAATAGGAGAAATTAACCCATATGTTCTAATCCAATTCTTAACCGTCTCTGAAATAATCAGTGTTAAAGTTTTTTTTTAAATTTGAAGTAATTAAAAAGTTTTGTATTTCTAAAACTAGTTTTTAGGTATTTCATTGCTTGTCAATACCTAATTTAATTGACTGATAGTTTTAACAAGCATGGTTGTCAGTTTGATTGATTCTGAGCGTTTCGACTCGAAAAGAGAAAAGGTTCCGTATGTAATTCCTCATACATTTACTCATTGGGAGTATGCTGACATGATATTCGTGTATGGTTTCTGTAATGGAAGCGCATTACGTGCTGTTGATGAATACCGACGTCGTTTTCCAAATCGAAGAGTTCCCAATCGAAAAGTTTTTAAAAAGGTTTTTGCAAATGCTCAGGAGCTGAACGAGAGGCGGGTCTAAATGTGGATGATGAAGAGAATATTCTGGATATGACTGAAGAGAACCCAAGTGTTAGTTCGAGGCAGATTATGAAAGAACTTCGATTAGAATCACATTTGGACGTTTGGAAGACACTTAGAAAAAACGGTTTAAAGCCTTTCCATGTACAACCGATTCAACATCTTCAAGAAGGTGATTATGGCTTAAGGGTTCAATTTTGCGAATGGATCCAACAAAATCGAGGCCTACATAAATACATTTTATTTAGCGATGAAGCTCAGTTCACTCGCAATGGAATCAATAACTGTTACAATGAACATCGGTGGTCAGATGAAAATCCTCATTTGAACGAAACTTTCAACACCGATTCAGTATTAATGTGTGGTGTGGAATACTCAACGACCAGTTATTTAGCTCTTTTGTATTGCCTGGGCGTCTTACTGGAGATGGCTATTTACAAGTTTTGGAAGACCATTTAACACACATGTTGGATGATGTTCCGCTGATTGATCGAATGTTCTTTCAGCACGATGGAGCTCCGCCTCATTTTAGTCGCCGGGTGCGTAATTTCTTAAATAATCGTTTTTCTGATGGTTGGATTGGCAGAGGAGAGCCTCAACTTGGCCACCAAGATCACCAGGCCTAAACCCATTGGATTATTGCCTTTGGGGATGGATGAAATCACTAGTATACGAAACACGTGTAGAAACCGTAGAAGGACTCCACAATCGAATTTTTAATGCTGCAAATATCATTAAAAACAATCCGCAAGCAATTCAACGCGCGATTAACAAACGTGCAGCAGCTTGTAATGAAGTTGGTGGGGGTATTTTTGAAAACATTTTAAATTAGTGGAATTTTGTTTAGTATTTGTTTGTGTTGCTTTTAAAATAAAAAAAATGGTTACAAAAAAACTTTAGAACTGATTATTTCAGAGACGTTTAAGAATCGGATTAAAACATATGGGTTAATTTCTCTTATTTTGACCTTATGAACATATTCCCAAAAGATTTTCCTTTTTTCCCGAAACACCCTGTATAAGAATACCTCGATTAACTGTCATGAACACAATTACCAAAAAGCAACAAACTTAAATAAAACAAGAGAAATATTTTGCATAATTTTTTTTCTTGAATGATATTCGACAGGACAATTTTACTAGATTTACAAGTGTGAGTGATTAACCATTAATTTACATATAAATCAACAATAGTTTTTTTCTTTTATCACTGAAAGAACATCATGTTGGTTTCATCAAGGTAGGAGCAGGTAGGAGCTTTGCCAGTAGAAAACAGTAAGTTGCTATGACATTTTTCCAGTGTAAAACACTCTAGTGAAATAGTCAAAGACAGAGTTTTATTTCGTTGGACGATCCTGAATACATATTTTATTACATTATATTTTTAACATGTGTCTGATTTTTATCAATTATATTTTGAAATGATTTCAGTTGTTTTAGAATTGAAACCGTATCATATTGTTAACAAATTATCACTGGATATTATTTTATTCCGTCAGTTTAATTTGCGGAACTCCATATAATCCAGATCATCATTGGAAAACTGCACAACTCGTTTTAATTGTATCAGATGTCAAAATGTAATAATATTTTTAAACAATTAATTTTTAATAACTTTTTTTTCAAATTTAAAAATTATTACTATGTGATAACACACAACACTGTAAATTTCTGCTTTAAAATATGCTCCTGTGAAATTTTTAAAAATGGAGTTAAGCGAATCACACTGACGATTCATAAAATATTTTAGATGTTGTCATTACCAAGCTGTAGTTTTAATTTTATAGTTATAATGTATGTTCCTAGTACTTCTAAAAATGTTTTTTATTAAAATGAGTTTAATTTCAAATGTTATTTAATTCAATGAGTTAAGGACACTTTAAGTTTTAAAATTAAACTCTTATGTATCATTGACAGGGGCGCTACCGTAACTAGGCGAAGGTAAATTTGCCTTCCTACTTTTTGCTACTTCTGAGTGTAAGGACAGATACAAGATTTTTTATAATTTACAAGGTTTTCCATTTTAAAATTTAATATGTTTTATCCGACACTGTATATCCTAAAAGATAAAAGCATTCTGATGAAAGATATGGATTCTACAGAATCTACCCAACAAAACAGTTTTTTTATTTATTTTATACGTTAAAAAATAAAAAAGTTGGAAAGATGTATCTCTATTACGCTTTTAAGAATAAATTAAAATTATTTTTCAGATTTGGATGGTCATATTTCCGAAACTAATTGAGATAGACACATCAAATGCAGTATGTTTTTAAAGCATTTTAAAAGATTTTGGTGGTGATATAATATTCAAGGTATTCCATTTAAAAAAAATCATTCCTATTGTCGTACCCTGTATATCATATGAGATAATAATCATCGGATTACTGATTAGAATACTACCGAATTAACCAAACAATCTGACATTTTAGATTATTTTGTACAATAAAAAATAATAATGTTAAGGGGGGTGTAAATTTATAATCACATATAATAAGTTTTAGGTTTCCAAAAAGCATTTGTAATAATTTATAATATTTTTCCAGTAAAAACACCTCATTTTAAGTTAGATTGGTAAGTTTCAGAATTTTGACCAAAAAATTAATTTCCATCCCATAGTGCGATGACCACCTGCATCAACCGGCATATCATAAAATAAATATAGCAAAGGCGGCCGCGAAGACAAGCATGCCGATTTATTTGCTTTAAACTTTTTGTGATTTTTTTCCTTATCAAAGACCACCGAATTTACATTTTTAAACTGTTCCTTCTATAATATAGTTACTGTGCGTGAAAATATTCAAATAATTATGTAAATTTCACATTTAAAGACTTTATGGATGTTTCTATATTTTAAATTAATAATAAAATTACGTAAAGGGTAATATAAAATTAAAGTGAAATTTTATTAATATCAGATCTTCTAGTTTAATTATGTTTATGATTATAAACTTTATTGTAAGATAAAGCAGATGTTGAATACCAGATGGTAACCTTATTAATGATTTTGCTATACTAATTACGATTTATGATTTGTGGAATCAATATGGAATGTGGCAGTGAAATTTGCGAAAATAATAATTACTATGGTATCTACGGCCATGAAGTTCAATTTCTATTTTATGAATTAAAATGAACTTAGGTTAACCAAGTATTTTTTGCATTTCCTGATGTTCTAATAAGGTTTAAAGCTACCTATTTTTTAACTAGAGGGCTGAAAATATTTTTGGTAAATGACTAACTTATTTACAAAAACAAAATAAGTGTAATGATTTAAAATTATGTATAAGCAAAAATTTACCTAAATACACTGACTTTTGTTTTCAAAAGTCTAAAATTAGTTTTTTGGTTTCTTAAAGGTTATGTCGGTCGTAAATGATAGGAGTGAGAGGGTAAGTCAAAATAATGTTAGGACTTGGATAAAAAAGGTTTAAAAGCACTTTTAGGGAGATATTAAATGGGCATGTTAAGTAGTATTAAAAATTATATGTATATACTTTATTTATAACCTTTGGGCAATCCCACGGTAGCAATGGTTTTTAAACAACTGAACTTATAACTAACCAGAACTAACATAATAAAGAAAACTAATCTGTTTAAGAAGTTGGTATTATACAGGGTGGGACATTTTTTATCGATTTCATGTATGCATGATAGAAATGATAAATTAGACATTCTCCTTTTCTTTTTGATTTCTTTATCCTTTTCCCACAAAAAGGTAAACCTTGTTTTAAAATGTCAAAATAAATATATTTTATTCTTAAGAAAATTACCTCACCCTATATAATTCCGACTCACAGCCTTTAACGTATGATAAGAAGTCCATATATATATATGGATATATATGGCAACTTAATTTTAATACATATATATATATATATATATATATATATATATATATATATATATATATATATATATATATATATATATATATATATGTATTAAAATTAAGTTGCCTGTATTATTAATATATTAATACAGTGGCATCCACTCAATAAAATAGATATTTTTTATTCAAACTATAACTTTTTAACTGAGTGTGATAAAATTAGTTTTATATAAAGTACTATTTTAACTCAATCTATCACCCCTATCATTTACGATCCGACCATAGAAAAAATAGGTCTTTTTTGTAAAAAATAAGTAGCTTTAAATAATAATTATTTTTTAATTTGAAAATGAAGTATCATAAATGATACCACTACAATACTGAGTAACTACTGAAGATTAAAATGATTCCATACAAGAAACATTTATTAACTTTTGGAGATTCATATTTACTTACGTGGGCTATTTGGTGGCACGAATCCATATCCAGAAGCACCGACAACTACCCCGCTGGTTTCACCATTGTCTGGTGGTGCGGGAGGGAATACTACGGGGCCTGGATTCTGTCTAGGATCTCTGGCTGCTGTAAGGGGACTGTCGAGACCAAAGCCTCCAAATGAACTAAAGCCAAAACCTCCGAACTGTGCTCGTACCACAGCTGCGAGGCAAGCTATGCAAAGGGAGACCAATGTCTGCAAAAAATACAAAGTTTAAAAAATGCATAAAGAAGATCGTATTTTGGCCTCAAGGGGCAAGACCCACAAAAAAGCGAAGGTATGATTTTTTGCAAGTGCAATTTTCTGCAACTCAAATATTAAAATAATATAAGTTTTTTTTTAATTTAAATTTTTCAAAATAGAGGCTGTAGCAAAAATCTTCTACTAAGGTCGGTGAGAGACTTTAATCGGCGGCCACTCTATTATCGGCTCTAATGATTTAAAAATCTAAAACTAATTTTTTTGTCTTTATTAATGTCAAAATTTGTAAAAAAAAAATAATTTCGCAAAATACAAAGCTTAAAAAAATAAATTACTTTTGGGCTTTGGAATTTTTCCATCGCTTTGGCTTAAAAAAAATGTTTTTTTTAAATAATTTCGGAATTTTACAGATTTAGGTAGAAAGCACCGTTAAAAAGCTGTGTGCCCAAAAGGATCGGTCAATAACTTTTTGAGGTATCATGCCCGCCAAATTGAAAACATGGTTTTAAGAAAAACTAGTTTAAAATTTAAATAGGTACATAAAACGTCAATGAATATAATAAGTTACCGACTCTGTAAAGAAAAACTAAAAATTAGGTCCCAAAAATTTAGTGACGTGTTTTAAAAGGATTTTACTAACATATTAAGAAAGAAATCAACATTTAGGCGAAACTAAGAAAGTGAAAAAACAAGTGGCTTATATTATGATATAAAAGAACGACACAAAAATGTTACAGGTGTCAACTGATAAATTATTCTCCCTTACTTTTTTTTACAGAAGAAACAAACTTCTTAGCTTATTTGGGAAATTAAGTTGTTTTTAAATCAATCCTGATATTTTTATTATCTCTTTATACAGTCAAGTACGAAAAAGAAATATGATTTTTTAAAATTGAACACCTTGTATATTACATCACCAATAAGAAAGTCTTTTAAAGAGCTTTCAAAAAAAACATTTATTTTTTTTAAATAATATTAGAAATACAGCCCCATAATTCTAAATAGGTAACAATTTTGAATTTTTATTTAAAATGTAATCAGGGGCGGTCATATGAACTTTCAGAGGGAAGGCCACAGGGCCAGCTCGAGAAAAGTTGCGCCTGAGGCGTCAAAGGAATTACAAATTTAAGGGAGGTTCAAAATTTTTAGGAGCAGAAAAAAAAGGTCCTTATATTTTTTATTGTTTTTTTTATTTCCAAAAGACTTGATTTATCTTCTTTTTCTCTTCACGTATTTTTGAAAAAAAAGGTCTCCATTTTTAAATTCCACTTCCCCTTACTCCTCGGGCCGGCCCTGGGGGGCATATCATCATTAAATGCCCATATTTGCAATAAGGTTGTTTAGGAAAAAAAATGGTTACAAAGGATGTGCCATAAAAGGGGGGCATGGCTTCCATGGTCCCTCCCTTATGAACGCCCCTAAATGTAATAAGTTAACATCCCGTTACCTTTTGGATATTTATATTATTAAAAAATATTGTTTTGTCGGTTTGTTTGTAGTATTCATAATATTTGTTTTTAGGATGCTAATATCTTTTAAAATATACAAGATATACAGGGTACGGCAAAATGAATGAAAGAAAAAAATACTTAAGTTAAGAGGGATGTAGATTTATTACTTGACACCTGGTCAAGGGCTTAATTGAGGGAAACTAGGGGTAGCTAGCCCCCTAAGACGGCAAGTAGCCCTTTAAAAACCAGCGGCTAGCTGCGCCATTGCACTCGGTACAGCAATGAATAATTTTTATTATTTTATGGCCCTAGTATACAGGGTGGCCCACCATATTCGACACGGTCTGTAGCTAGATAATCATGGGGGTTTTAAAAAAGTAAATACTGGAACATATACAGGTCGGATAAGACCACAGTATAAAATTATTTTAGTCTATACAGGGTGTCCCAAAAAGTGTGACGAATCAAAGTTATATTTTTTTAAATGGAACACCCTATATTTTATGACGGTTTTAGATTCTACTTTAAAAAATAACTCAAGTTTGTGTATAGTACTAAGTGTCTAATTTTATTCGTTTTTGTGATATTTGATTTTTTGAAAAATGCAGAGGTAAAATTAAATTGATTTTACTTTAACACTTTTAACACTTTAAACTTTAAAATGTGTAACAAGATTTTATAAAGTCTGCCATATCATACGTAGGTCAAATAAAGATCAAATATTGTACAGGGTGATCAAAAAAAAACACCCTATATTTTTTTACGTCACATGATGACAAATAAAATACTCTTTTAAATGGTGTATAGGTTGCCTATACCTATCTTTTGTGCTTTTTAGTAAAATCCGTTTTTACAAATTTTTAGTCCAAATGTTTATTTAAATTAAAATTGGCTGTGACATAGCAGCCATTAATATTTTTCTTAAGAAAATAACAACGACCATTTATTGATTTCTAGTATTTTAGTCAGCTTAAAAGAAATTTCAATGATTTTAAATAAAAACCCTTCTTCTACAACAACAAGATGATATAATACTGGTAGGATGTGAAAAAAATGGTGTACTTTAGTCTAGAGTTAATCCTAAAAAATATTCCAGGAGAAACCATCTGATAACCTTAATAGTTTATTTAAAAAATTTGACACAGTGATTATGGATAATGAAAGAAACGAGTTATAGGTCACAGAATGTCGTCATAACTGACCAGAGGCGTTATTAGGATTGTTTAAAAACACAAGTTTTATCATTACCACATTCAGCTGAAATAAGTGTTATTGGAAGTAGCATTATAAGCAAGTAATGATTTTTTTTCCGTGAATTTTAAAGATAGTAGCGGACAATACCAAATCTTTTAATTTTGTGCTTTTTTCCAAAAAATTTACATTTTGCAATAACGGCTTAGTAAATAGGCATGGCTATATCACAGCCTACTTACATTTAAATAGACATTTGGAATAAAAATATGTTAAAACGGAATTTACTTAAAAAGTATAAAAGATAGGTATAGGCAACCTATACATCATTTGAAAGAGCATTTGGTTTGTCATCATGTGGTTTAAAAAAATACAGGTGTTCCATTTAAAATAAGAGAGATATTGCAATTTGACTTTCTAAAAAATTGAAATTATTTTTTGATCACCCTGTATAATCTATGATCTCGATATGATCGACGTATGATAAGGCAGACTTTTCCTAATCTTGTAACAAATTTTAAAGTTTAATGAGTTTATATTGTTAAAATAAAATTAATTTAATTGCACCCCTGCATTATACTGTGGCCTTATCCGACCTGTATATGTTTCAGTATTTATTTTTTTAAAACCCCATGGTTATCCAGCTACAGACCGTGTCGAATATGGTGGGCCACCCTGTATACATATGTATAAAATACACGTAGGTGTTATCCTACAATTTGTTACATAATTAATTTTATCTAATTGGTTGTAATATTAAGTTAGCTACAGCGAAATTAGATAGTTAATGAAATATGGAATATCTAATTTCAAAATCTACCGGGGAAATTGGAAGGTAAAATGATGAAATAGATCGTAACTTACTATTGTTTAATTTTGATAAATTACAGTGTCGAACAAAAGTAAAACAAACGAACTTGAGATAATGTAACTTAATAGTTTTTGCTCATCAAACCGTATAAAATACATTAGAAATTAATTTGTGAAAACAGATATACCAGCATATTCGTTATCAGGGGCTTTTAGCTATCATTTTAAAGTGAAAGCTTTTAATTGGGCTTTTAAGTTTAAATTATCTTCTTTTTGTAATTTTCTTTAATAGTTTTTATTTATACTTTTCCTATATTATTTAAGGTGTGGGTGTGGTAGTTTTTAAATTCTGTAGAACGTTACACTTAAACAACTTTGCGTTTTTTTTATGGAAATTAATGGTAATTTTACTTTTTATACGTAATTGACTAGTTAATTATCTTTAGAAAAAATTGACATGCGTATAATTAACGAATTTATTTTAATAAATCCAATACATGGTTGAATTATTTTTTATAAAATATGAGTAGGTATAAAATCTCGAATGTTACGAAACAATAACACAAAGGCAAGTTGGATTTATCATTGCACTTCTACACGCAGTCCAATATATAAAAAAATATATTATATGTATTATACATAATTAAATAGAAATTTTCCTTGGACGCACTTTGAAATAAACGCGTTCTTATACGTTATTCCTGTTTTTTTTTAATCAATCAATTGTTTTAAATACCAAGGAAAGTCACTGATATAACTTTTTTTCCCGTTGTTTTTTAATTTTGTACCTGATTTTTTTATACCTATGATTATAAGATGACCTAGAAAGTTGTATAATTTTAAAATTGAATAGATAATCAGTTTCACACAAAATTCACAAATGAAAGAAGATAAAGTTTTGTGTGTACTAATATAATAAGAGAAATGCATGTTTATATAAATATTAACCTTCCTTTTAACTTACTTAAAGCGTATGTTTTTTTGGTAGCTAATAACACAGTTAATTTGCGTTCCCCATAAAAGTTATTATTTATTATTGAGGAAACACTTAACCATACACTGTGCACAGTGCACCAAGCTTATGGGAATGTTGAACAAAATAAATATATTTTAAACTTATAAGGATTAAAGGCATATCAAATTTGGTATTTTTGTAAAGCTCCTTGGTCGATCTTTTTGGTTATAAAATATTTAGGGTGTTCCATTTGAAAAAATCATGGTTTTTGTCTCACCCTGTAGACTTGGGTGCTTAAAGCATTTATAATTAACTTTTTACAATTTTATTTCTTTTTCTATTTGCAGACCACCACGCTTTAAAACAGTATACGTAGGTAAATTCTGCAGCGTAAGAAGACACCCACGGTACTCTGGTATTTAGGCATAGACCTTCGTGGGATGTCAAAAAGATTTAAAAAAAAAGTATGATAGCCTTAATATTAATTTTGTTACAAAAAAGCATAAAGCGGATATACTTTTTTATACTTTTTTAAAGTGACTTTATTAAAACCAAGCAATAAATAGCAATCTGGTTAGTTCTGGTTAGCAATCTGCACCATTTTTTTTTAAAATAAAAACGATCAAATTCAATATAAATACCTTAAACTACTACAAAAAGGCGGTTCTTTAATAATGACACAAATACCTGAATTTGATGGCCAAAGTTCTGAAAGTAATAAAGTTCGATGTATTTAATGTTTTTTCCTGAGGAAATTTTAAAGATATGTTTAATGGTGATATAGTATAAAAGGTGCTTCAATTCAAAAATATATAACTTTTTACCCGACCTCGTTTATTATCATCAGTATTTCAATTAAAAAGAGTTTTAAAAGGGCTTTAACAAAATACCACATTAGTCCGTCTTACTTTATTCATTTCCGAAATATGACAATTTAAATAAGTTATTTGGGTAACTTTTAAAATACTGCCATTTTGTAGTAGGTGAAGGTACCGATAATGATATTCTAGGGTTATAAAGTGAGTTAGAAATTTTAAAATGATATGCGACAAGACCCCTTTTCGATTTAATTTTTTTCTGCGAGCAGCAGCCATCTTGCAATCTCCATTTACTCTCCATCTCCAATTTTACTCTAGAATATAGTAATTATGCATCAATTTCACATCTCTATTATAATATAAGACTGATTATAACAAGTTTTTTATAACTTTTAGAAAATTTAGGCAAAATACCAATTCGATAAAACTGTTACTATAGGTACTCTCTGCAATTGGTCATTATGCGATAAATTTTAAAGATGCTAGAACATAGAAATCTATGATTTTAGGATATATATATATATATATATATATATATATATATATATATATATATATATATATATATATATATATATTATATATTTGTTCAATTTACTACCATTTTTACAAAAAACAGACTTATGCTAAAAATACGAAAATTAGGTTTTTGTCCACCAATCGTTTCATTGTACGGTGTTTACTGCATTGTATTTTATGTATTTGGCATAATTATAGACTTTACAAAAGAATGTGTTTTTGATCTTCTGTACCTTAAAGTAATAAGTATATTATTTTTGGTTTCATGCTAATATCCCACATGATTCGACAAAATTTACTGGATGTAAAATTATAAATTTACACCCCCTTTTACTTTTTTATTTTTTATTGTACAAAATAATTAATAATATCTGTTTGTTGGGCTAGGTCTGTAGTTTCCGAATTAGTAATTAGATTCTATTATCTCTTAAGATATACAGGGACGACAAAAAGTATGATTTTTTAAATAACATACAATAACACCCTCTATATTATTTCACCATAAAAAGATCTTTTAAAAACCTTTAAAAATACATTTCCTATGCCTATCTCAATTAAGTTTTCGACCTATATATCCTCCTTACTTTTTAATCTTTTAACGTATATTAAAAATAAAAACACCATTTTGTAAGAATGATTCAGCAGTATCTGTAATTTTTAACAGAAATCTTTTATCTCTTAAGATATACAGGGTAAGACAAAAGTATATATTTTTAAGGGAACACCCTGTAGATAAATACCATTTAAAAGATATTTTAAAGAGCACTACGAAAATGCCATATTTTATGGGTCTATCTTTAATGGTTTTGGAAATATGGCTATAAATAAAATTATTGGGCACTTATTTCAATACCTAATACATAATTGAAATTTACACTTATTCCTTAGATTTAGATGGCCATGTTTTCGAAACTAATGAAGATAGATATATTAAATGTAGTATTTTTTCAAGCTCTTTAAAAGATCTTTTTATTGGGGTTATAATATACAGGGTGTAAATTTATAACTTGTCACCCGGTAATTTTTTTATTATCCAATAATACTTGTAATAATACATGCGTATCATATCTACATGTACATTAAAATAGTCCTTTCTGATATTGACCACAGATTATGTCAGAGTACAAGTTTGAAAAATTATTATTTACTGTAATAATATAAATCATTAAAGGTAGGTGGACAATTGGGTTAGAGTTCAAAACGATCATAATAGATTATAATAAACATATTGCATAATTAACTTTAATATATTTGTTAATACCGCTGTAAATTATGGGATATTTGACATTTACTGGCGCTAACACTTAATGAAGCGTGATTTGCTAGTCAACGTTGTTAGATTATTTGAAATTAAAGTTCCTGTTATTACTGTTATTAAAAACGGCAACTAAAATATTAACTTAAAATTAAGCTAGATCAATGATACAATAACGCTGTTTAAAGGTAAATTACAAAAATGTCATAAATCCAGTCAGTCAAAAAGTCTCCATACACTAGTATTTTTAAAGAATGTTCTCATGTGTGCTTCTTAATTTATGTTTATATTCAAAAATAATAAAAGTAAATATCGGCAGTCCTTTTAGGAGGTATAAAAACAAAACTGAACTCTTTAATAACACTTTATTTGAACAATAAAGAATCAAATAGTATTATTAACAAAAATAACGGCAAAAAGTCTCCATACAGTAGTATTTTTATTATAAAATTGTTTAATACTTCAGGTCTAATACTTTGTACAGTTACCATTTACTTTAATAATTGCATTAATCCTTTTGGGAGACTTAATACAAGCTACTTTTGGCGGAATTTTCTCTAATCTTGTCTTATTTTGTTTTTGAGATCTTCCTTATTTCTAACTTTGTGTTTTTTCACGCGACACTTTAATTCCTTCCACAGGTGTTCTATTGGGTTAACGTCTGGTTATTGGGGTGGTGTGTGAAGTTGCTGGCGGACATTGTGGCTCATCCATTCACGTACAAGCCTTGCAGTGTGCTTGGAATCGTTATCTTGTTGGAATAAATAACGACCTCAAGACCAAGCTTTTAACACTTGGCTTTAGATTATTCCTTATAATATTTAAGTAGGCACCTTGGTCGATAACACCAACAATAAAGTCCAAATTGCCTGTCCCATTGGCTAACATAAACCCCATAGTAAGACATTACCTCCTCTGTGCTTCACTGTTAGACAAAAATTTTCAATTTTTAAGGCTGTGTTTTTACCCAGATTTTATCCCGCCATCTGATCCAAAAAGGTTATATTTAGTGAATAGACGACATTTTTGGATCAGATGGCGGGACAAAATCTGGAGAAAAAATTACAGCCTTAAAATTGAAACTGTTTGTCTAACAGTGAATTACAGAGGAGGTAATGTTCTTACTATTGAGGTGTATGTCGGCCAATGGGACAGGCAATTTGGTCTTTATTGATGATATAATGGACCAACATGCCTACTTAAATATTATAAAGAATAATCCAAACCCAAGTGTTAAAAGCTTGGTCTTGAGGGTCGATATTTATTCCAACAAGATAACGATCCCAAGCACACTGCAAAGCTTGTAAGTGAATGGAAGAGCCACAATGTCCGCCAGCAACTTCACACATCACCCCAATCAGCGGACGTTACCCCAATAGAACTTCTGTAGAAGGAAGTTAGAAATAAGGAAGATCTCAAAAACAAAATAAGACAAGAGTGGGAGAAAATTCCGCCAGAAGAATAGGAATAGTCATAAGAAAGCTTGTATTAGGACTCCCAAAAAGATTAATACAATCATTGAAGTAAATGGTAACTGTACAAAGGATTAGACCTGAAATATTAAACAATTTTATAATAAAAAATACTACTGTATGGAGACTTTTTTGACGTTATTTTTTGTTAATAATACTATTTAATTCTTCATTGTTTAAATAAAGTGTTATAAAAGACTTCAGTTTTGTTTTTATAACTCCCAAAGGGACTGCAAATAATATACTTATAACATTTTGATAATAATCATACATTAAGAAGCACACATAAACACATTTTTTAAAAAGACAAGTGTATGGAGACTTTTTGACTGACTGTATAGAAACAGCAATAAAACTTCTATATTGTATAATTTTTCAGTGGACTACGTACTATCCTGCCTAAAAAAATCGGTTGTCTGCAAAGTCGGTTTACTGATGATAGTTGAACGTGACAACGTCATAAGAATTTTTTTTACTTTTCATGACCAGCGAAAAGAATTTTTACAAGCTTTTCGGAGAGGTACAACGTAAGAGGTGTTGCCTATTAAGATTTTAAAGTGACTTGGAATGCAGCCTAAAGGGTTGGCAAAAATGTTTAAAAAAATACTTTATTTAGTTTTATACAAACGGCATTTTTTTATTTTTAATATTTAACTTGATTTAGAAAATATAGCCACTGAGGGTTCTAAAAACGCACCCTGTATAGTTAGATGATGTTTTTAATAGCAATTATCGCTAGTTTGGTAAAAGTATATATATATATATATATATATATATTTATTATAATACAGAAATACATGTTTTTTTTTGTACGCAACGGGAAAAAGGTATCTACATATTTAATTTAAGAATATTCTATTAAAGAAAACTTATATTTCCTTTATATTCAAAGTCCAATTAGACTTTTTTGTTACTTTATCATATTTAAAATAACTACTACACTTTTCCAAATGTTTAATTTTTAATCCGTTCCTTCGCTTAACGCGAGACAACAAAAGCTCGAGCTAAAACCTAGATCTTTTTTCCTCGTATAATAAATAATTATTTTTATATCATTTTAGGAATGTAAACTTTATGCTCGTAACAAATAATTCGCCCAACTTTATCCCAATAATGGTTGAAAGCAAAAACCAGTGATATATTTAATATAATTAAATTAAAGCAAATTTTAAAGGACACAAAATGTAAGGTGAACTAACCATGAACAATGTGTTAACTGGCTTAAAAATTTTAAAAATTTCACCCGCATTATTCAAATTAACTCTTTTGTTAAAGAAGTTCAGAAAGCATAAATATAAAATTTATTATTTTTTTCAAGCATGACGACATTGTTCTTTTGGTCTTGAGGTCACCATTATTTTTAGAAAAAACGTGAAAAAAATGTGTATAATTAGTATAAGTTAAAATTATTAAAGTTGATTTCTTCAGGTTTAATTGATATGTAAACACATTCAAGTCTCAAGTAAATAATTTTAATTATAGATCTAATAAGCACTTTGGTAGTGGTACAAAATAAATAGAAGGAATGTCAGCACTCAATATAATGGATATTTTTGTACCAAGGGCGTTAAATAGCACTTTTACGCCCGCGGCGCAATCAACTGTGTGCGTAAAAGTGCTTTACGCCAGAGGTGCAAAAAATATTTTTGTATGTTTGAAATTAATATACAAGCATTCTCTGTAGTTGGGAGAAAATTTCCCAGCTTTAATGTTTAAAATTGAATTTAGTATACTTTTAACATATGTTTGATTAAATAAATTTTTGTTTTACCAAAAAATGGGGTATTATTTAATTTAATTATTGTTTCATAAATTTATGAATGCGGAAGTTTTTGATACTTTTTGCCCTAGGGCGTAAAGTGCAATTTTACGACCTCAAATGGGGGCGTAAAATTGTATTTTACGCCCGGTCGTACAAAAAGGTAATTTTAAACATATGTAAAAAAAATATCTAATGGATAATATTTGTAATTTATTAAATTATTGTTTATGTTAATACAGTAATGCAGTATTACAGACTTTTGGATCTATAGGCTTGTTCAGTTTTTTTATAAATATTTTTGAGTGTTGTTTGTGTTTTTTTATTTTGTAATAATTATTCCTAATATTGTTTTTAGATTCGTGATCAGCGCGTCAAAAAAACCATATACCAAATTTGGTCAAAATCGGAGTAACCACAGGTTTATAGAAAATCACCCTTAAAAATCTATTTCATTTACAGCACTGTAAAAATATATAAAATTCTTTAAAAAAAAATCTTTCCTTCTCATTTATCTTTATTTTCCGCAAAAGCCATAACCCAAATTACATATATTTTTTATTACTGTTTTATGCGATTTAATTTAACAACTTGAAAATATATATAGAAACAATTTCTCGGCATAGTCAAATTTCTATCTGATTAAAGAATAAATAGGAATACAAACCGACCATACCAAAAATGGTTTGCATTAAACAAAAAAATCTAAACTAAACGAGGATTTGAAAAATAATTTCAAGAAATTTAGTGGAAAACCTTTTTCCTTAAAAAATATAAGTAAGAACACTTTTTTGTGCTATTCAGTCTGTGTCTTAAATATTAGAGGTTTTTTTATAAGTTTCAAAATATCCAACAAATTACTTTATTAGTCCTGAATTTAATAATTTATTTTGCCTTGTTTTAAAACTAATAGGTTAAACAAGGATATAAAATGACGTTAATCAATCAAATAAGTATTTTATCTTTTGCTGACCGAATGCGCTAGTATTTCGCCATTGCGGTGTTGATGATGTTGTTGGGCCAATTATGCACCGGTCAGGACTACTAGACCAGGTCAGGGCAATTAGGCAGTTTTATTTATTCTAGGTTTTTTTTCTACTTTGGTCGATAATAATTTGGCCACCCACGGGCGGTGCACGTTTCGCCTCCCGCTAGGATTGGCCCTGTTAGGAGAATAGACTAACTTAATTATTTTTATTAATTTGGTAAAAATTCACAATTAATATTGTTATGATCTAGATTTATCATAATAATTAATGAAACATAACGCATCAAAATGATAATCCCAAAAAGTTTACTTACGTGTGTGGGTAGTCAGAAGTCCAGTCATAAACACACTCTGTTGTAACAATAAGCGGCAAATGCCTAAGATTCGTGAGTTTCACGGTCTGATTCTCCTGCAACATTTATCAACTCAGAAAAAATATGCATAGCAGTAATTGCTGAACGTAGGTAATTTATACATGGGGGCGGTTGCGAAACAACGATTGCTTACTGATAAACGAATTTTGTTACATGTTAAATTTTTCTAAGAAAAAATGTGTTTCTTAAAGACAACAAAAACGTTTTTTAATGTAAATAATAGAATTTCGATTGGTGTTTTTGCTAAATTAAAGTTAATTATAGCAAAAGCTTCTATGGTGCCGACTTGACTAAAAATTCATATAAGATGTCAGCTATAGGTATTTCTAAAGCCAACTGTCGTAAAATTTATGTTAATAAAAATAACTAAAAGCGATTAAGACAAAATACATTTTTTTTCAGTTCTCTAAAATTATAACGAATGTCCTGTTTTTTGAAAATTTTATTTTTTTGTTTATTTGTCTTCTTTTAAACCCTGTCCATAAAGAGTCGGTATGTATGAATAAATTTATTTATTTATTTATTTATTAAACGGATACACCATTTTTACATTTGTTTTCTAGAATAAACTCTAGTATAAGTATAACAATGATAAAAATTTAACATGAGTGCTTAACAACTAGCTTTAACATTCCAGAATCAGTCTTTTTAGTTTATTTCTAAATGAGTTGAGAGACAGACCAAAGAAGTTCAGGTTGGGAAACCCATTTACAGTCTTAACAATTCTATTCAAGGGCATGTTCTAAGCATGTAGGGTGTTATAATGCTTAGTAGACAACAGTGGTGGCATTCTTAAACTTCTAGGGGGTACATAAAAATCAATGTTACCCAATATACTAGGTGATGCTATAATGTTATTTATAACCTTATAAAAAATAAAAGTTCGAAATACTGTCTGCGGTCTTTAAGCCTAGTCAAACCGTGATATGACCTCACCTCTTCCAAACTCAACAGCAAACCTCTTTGCGCCATACGGTATCTTAGGTGTTTTAAGAATTTCACCTGTATCGATTCTAAACGTTTTTATGTATCTCGTAATAGGGGCTCCAAACTAAACAACAATACTCCAATGCAGAGCGTACATAACTAACAAACAACATTCTCAATCGACATAGATTATTAAAATCATTCGACATTCTTGTGACCATACCCAACATACGATTGCTTTTATTGATAATTGCTTGATAGTGATCCGTATAACGAAGTTCACTATCCAGCCACACACCCAGATCTTTCACCACATCCACTCTGCGCAGTTCCGCTCCCCCTAACCTGTATTTAAAATCCCTCATATGCTTCTTGCGACTAAATATAATGTATGAACACTTGTCCACATTAAGTTTAAGGTTATTTTTCAAGCACCATGCCGTCAACCTATCCAAGTCCTCCTGCAGTGACTCACAATCCTTATCGGACCTCACAACTCTATAAAGTTTTAAATCGTCCGCAAAAAGAAGGTATTCTGAACTAAAATGCTGCCCAATGTCGTTCACCAGCAGCTGAAACAGCTTTGGGCCCAAGTGACTTCCCTGTGGCACACCCGATATGACGTCAATTTTTGAAGATAAAAACCAGCCATTTTGACTTGCAATGTTCTTCCTTGAAGGTATGAGGAAATCCATGAATAGAATGGTTACCAATGCCAAAAGTTTTTAGTTTATTTAGGAGTTCACTCTGATCCAGTAGGTCAAATGCCTTGTTAGATTGCATGCACCTCGAAACCATCATCCATGGCTGCACTGATGTAATTTGTGTACAAAAAAGGTTCGTCTCGGTAGACAGAAATGTCTGTGTGAATGAAGCAGACAATGATTCAGTAGTTTACACTTGGAAACGAAGAGATAGGACTGCCCGAAAAGTTGTGTGAACAATTAAAAAAATAAAGACAATGGAATTTCTTCAAGTATCACTTTAAGTATGTCTGCAATACCAGCTAATTTAAAAGAACCAGATATTTAAAACCTAGTGACTTTAATACGGAATTTACAGATTACAATGAAATATTAAACTTAAAAAAACGGTGATAGAGAGAGCAGGAATCTTGATCCTGAGGTAATATTATGAAGCGGAACTAAAAACAATTTAAGGGTAAGACATAAAGCAAAAAAACACAATCGTGTTCCTTGTCGCGAAAAAATCATTAAACACTCATCCTTTGCTTATGAGTGGCCAGGTTTTGCAGAACGGAGACACATTTAACCTTGTGGGCATCACATTTAAGAATAACCTTAACTGGCATAAACACATTGTATCTATAGTTACCGCGGCTTCAAAAAGCTTGGATTTCTTTTCCGAGCCCAAAAGTATTTTCTCCTTCCAATTTATACACTTTGTATGTGTCCCAAATTCGACCCTCTCTGGAATATCGTTCTCATGTCTGGGGAATGGCATCCCCTACAACCCTCAGCATTCTTGATGCCATTCAAAGAAGGGCTGTTCGTCTTATTAATGATCCTTTACTTACTCAAAGACTTCCTTCTCTTGCCCATCGTCGAGCTGTGGGAGATCTGTCGCTCTTCTATAGATACTTTTACGGCTTCTGCTCCGACGAATTGTCCAGTATAGTTCCTCCTCTTGCAGTTCCCAACAGAGAAACTCGTGGTGCCGCGCGTATGCATCCCCATACAGTTCAATTGGACAGGCCCCGAACTTCCCATTTCGTTCGTTCTTTTATCCCTACAGTTTCTAGACTGTGGAACCTGCTGCCAGCGGAGGTCTTTCCATCCCCCCAAATCTTCAAGTTTTTAAGTCCCGTGTTAACAAACTTCCTCTTACCCTGCTTAAGACACCCACGGTACGTTAGTATTTAGGCTTTCAGCCTTCGTGGATTGTCCAAAGATAAAAAAGAACTAGCTTAATAGCAAAGTTTTAAATTCAAATCATTAAAGCTCATTAAAGTGATGATAATGCATCCTTTAACTACAAGTTTTTAACTTTTTTATGTTCTTTGTTAGTCATGCCTCTATACCATAATATTGAAATTGGTGTTAGTCAAGGCAAAGTAGAAGCACGTTCTGCAGTACTTAAACTTATCATTTTTGCATATCTTAAAAAGTTGAGTCTTAAGAAATAGAAAGATTTAAAGAAAGTTGGTCACTTTATGCATCGTTAACTTTACTTACCATTACTGATATGCATTTAAAACGCTATATGCAACTATTAAACTATTACTCACGTATAACCGTTTCCACTACATTAGGAAGTATATTTAAAAGAATTTTTATGTGTTTGTAAGTAAGAAAAGTTTTTTCTGTTTATTTATAATGCACTCGCAGACTCAAACCCCCTTATATCTGAACCACATTATTCTTTTAATAGCTATGTAGTATGCCATTGATGGCTCAATTATTTAAAAATCTTTTTTGCAGTATTTGCAGTTAGGTACTTCCAAAAGTATTTGGATATAATATATTTTTACCAACTATCTGACATTAAACTATAACAAATAAAACATATGACACGATATTATGTATGAATACTCCTTAAAAACAACCGAACACATTTACCACACACTATACCAAATATACAACCGCAATAAAAAAATCCATCTCAAAAATATTTGGACAAATAGAAACAAACAAAAATAAAATATCATATTTTTGTAACTAATACTTGGTTGGAAAACCTTGATTCTATAACACACCTAAGTCTATTTGGCATAAATACAACTAATTTTTAGTTAGATTTTTAGTAATTTTGATTCCATACTTTTGAAGCTTGCTTAATTGAATCGTTTATTTCAGAAAGCCCATATCGACCAAAATTTTAGAAATTGACTTTTGGGTAAAATTGAATTGTATAGGGGTAAACACATCGTTTAGTGCAGAAATCCCCTATCTATGCACATTAAAAGGTCTGTCGGGCGGCTTCAAAACTGTTTTTATCACAAAAAATTGTTTTTGTTGAAACTGTGTAGTTTTTATTAGTTTACTTAAAATGTAATATTCTGGAGATAGGGGTTTCTGAAATAAACGATTCAATTAAGTTTTGTCTATTTTGATTATTATGTTTTAAAGTTTAGATTTTTACCCGTCAAACATTTTCTATAGAATTAATATCCGGCGATTGAGAAGGAAAGACCAAAAGTTAAGGTGTGTTATTGAGTAGCCATAATCTAACTATTTTCGAATTATGCTTTGGGTCGTTGTCTTGAAAAAAGAACTTCCAAAACATAAAAAAAACACAATTTTAATGATAGAGTAGCTAGAAAAAAGCCACATGTTTGCAAAATCAACAGGCAGAATCGTATCGCCTTCGCAAATAAGTACATACGAGTAATTGAGACTCCCGAGTTTGGAAATCGTGTAACCTGCTTTCTTCAGATGGAAGAAAAATATTGTGGCGCAAACCTGGCACATCGTTACAGTCTCAGAATATATTTCCCACAAATAAAGGGGGTTTCGTCATATTTTGTGGATGTTTCGCAGCTAATGGAGTAGGATACCTATGCCCCATTCATAAAATTATAGACAAGCATAAGTATTTGACCATTTTAAAAACTAATTTACCTTAAAATGCGTATGTTTATTTTTCTCCATCGCCGGATATTAATCCGATAAAAAATTTATGGCGGTCTAAACTTCAATAACGTAATATTCAAAATAGACAAAACTTGATTAAAGAAGCTTGAGAAGTATGGAATCAAAATTACTGAAAAAGTGAGGTTTTCCAACCAAGTATTAGTTAAAAAATGATATTTTATTTTTGCTTTTTCGTATTTGTCCAAATACTTTTAAGATATAGGATTTGTAAGGGTATATATTGAGTAATATTTTATATTGCGTTTGTATTTTTATAGTGCTGCGCGGTCCCGTGTTTTTATTAAATTATTGTCCATTCAACTATTTTCCAAAAAAAAATCTTGCTCAAAATATTTTTGGGTAGTTTAATTAATTAAATTTATAGGTCTTGTGATATAATATATGACAAAACTCCTACCGGCTTAATAAAACCAACATAATAGTATTAAAGAAAAAACTAAGTCAGGTTAACGTAAAAAATCCAAAAATATAAAAATTGCTTCTCATTTATTAGCACGTAAAATGTGTTATGCAAGTAAGAAAAATGACAATTGAAATAATTAATCCCACGTCTTTATTCTTACTAGTTCATAACTTAATTAGGCTTATCCAATTATTTTTCATATACTTAATAATTAGCTGTTCGGTTTGCCCAACCTACTTGCGTAAAAAAATCACAAAAATACAAGCCACTCTCTGCAGGAACTGCTGCAAGTTCACTAAAAAATCCGCACGCGTTTCTGTTATGAAATATCAGCTGAGCTTAAAATGTACTTATTTTAATTGATAATATATTGCAGTGTTGCCATTTACAAGTAGAAAAACACAATTTTATTTCAAATAATAAAAATTTGTGTAAATGAGTATCCGAGGCTTTAGTTGGGCTTTTCATTTTTTTATTTATTTAGAATATGACATGTTACCATGAGTACCCACTTGAGATATAGGTATACCAGATTCTATTGGCCTAGAAAAGGACACTGAAGAACTTAAGTTTCAAAAGGAAATTCTTTATTTCTAATTGTTCGTGAATTAAATAAAATTTTATCGTCAAATCTTATTTTTATGAAATATCTTACTTTTTTTGATAATTATAGTCATCTCAAACTCTTGCCTAAAAAATATAGGTTACATTTTTTTAACTGGTTATAGTTTTTTCAAAATATAGATAATTTTTCAAAATTTGGAATCTGTCGGTAAAATTTGATCAAACTCAGAAAAAAAAACAAATAAAGGATTCGCTTTAAAAACTTAGATTTTCTTTCTCTGAAGGGAAAGACAAAATTCCTAAGTTAAGAGCCAACAGCAACTAGTTTGTTTTTGGTGTGAGTCTCAACACGCTTTCTGGGAAAAATAAAGATTCTCTGTTTAGTTTTGAGTATATTAAGCAATTCGGCAGATACTTTCAGGACCGTTCCTAGGATGACTCGCGCCGTGGTGCAAAAATTATTGGCCGCCCCTAGAAGAAAATGTAAAAAAAGTCCTTGCTCGCTTTTAAATCAATACTGCTTTCCAGATCTCAAACAGTTCCCAAATAGAGCCCTTCATCTTTTTATTTTCCGCCCTTTATTCCACAATTTTCCGCCCCTGCAACGTTGCAGCCCTGGTGCCTTGCACCCACCACGGTAGGCAGGGCTCTGTAGACTTTGATTATTTATCAAAAACATGTGGAGTGAGAAAAATGACCCATCTGGAAATGAAATAGATATGTCGGGTAGGATATGCTTAATTTAATATTAAATAAATTATTTAAACTTTTATTTTTTATAATTTGTAAAGCAGCAATGTTTTAAATTTCATTTTTTTAGTCTTCTCAATTTTAACTTTAAAGTGGTACCAGGCGGTGTAAGAAAAGCGTTAATAAATAATACAAAAAGTGGCAACAATGCAGCAGTACTAACTGCAGTGCCGACGTGACATGCTGCGACCGCCTAACCAAGTGACCTTGGGGCGTCAAGGTCACAGCATGCTTTCGCTATTATTGAAAGAATGCAACAGGAGCTATCCGCGAGGCATTTCTTCTATTGGTCAATGAGGAAGGTGCGGTACAACACGGTGTTAAGTCTCCGTGTACAAACGGAATTTTGTATGCAATCTTAAATAGGATATGGGATTTGTGACGGATGTATTTTTTAATTGGTAATTAGCAGATTATATTGAATGTAAAAAATGTATTTCTGCCTACACATCCTTTATTAATTACTGAAACTAACTCTGGAACTATTACAAAGTAGTCTCTTAGCAACAGAGAGGGGTTTAAGTGTTTGTCATATTCATATAGTTTTTGGTGTGCAATTAATATTGTCAAAGAGAACAAATATTTATTTTTTTATTGGTATTGGTTTGTATATAAAAATCTTTAATGTATTATTTTTGGTTAAGCCATAAAATTAGGAGAAAAAATTAAGATATCCTGAGACATTTGCCATTCCAACAGTATTGTAAACATGCATGCCACGTGTCCAAAAGACCCTAGTTACCAAATTAAGTAAACGTAGCTTTAGCGGTTTTAAAGATATTTGCAGTACTTTTACTAACCCAGTATACGTCTATGGTATGCAGTGTTCTAATTTAGGAGTCAACATTGGCAATGACGCTACAGCACTGTAGATTGTACATTTGTTATTAACTTAAATAATAAAAAATAAAATTGTAATATATATTGTTATTTTATTTTTTTATTAATGAACATTTATAAAATACACTTTCTTTAAAAGTTTACTTTTGGTTAGGTAGCTTTTGCTATGTTTTTTAGAAAAATCATTATACAACCCCTAACCACCCTTACGATAAGGATCTATTCCACTCTGTATAGTAAGAACATTTTAAAAGCGCAAATTCGGTACCCTTTGAAAATAATACAAAAAAAACATAAAAAAGGCCGCCTGCAATCGGACTATGGGATAGAAATCCATTATTTTGGCCAAAAAGCAACTTTGAAATTTTAATGACTCATGCTGTGTATTTTAAAGTAGATACTCCAAACTACATGTACGCAAAATTATAAAAGGATATGACGACTTCTATTGCGATTGGGGTAATAAGAAACTTGAAAATGTATTTTAAATAATCATAAATATACAACATTTAATCTACTTACTGTATTATTAGCCTTGTTTACTAAAAAAGTAAAAGAGTTTAAATAATAAGAGCTATTGTTGTGTTTCCGATGCAGTCTCGCGAAGTCTCGCTACTTTTGTCAAAGATTTTTTTACCTTTTTCTTTATCAGTTTTTGTACTTACAATTGCATTCCTACTTTTTGCTACTTCTGAATATATAGACAGATACAAGATTTTTTTATAATTTACAAAATATTCCATTTTAAAATTTAATATGTTTTGTCCTACACTGTATGTATATCCTAAAATGGATTCTACAGAATCTACCCAACAAAACAGTGTTTTTATTTATTTTATACGTTAAAAAATAAAAAAAGGTGGGAAGATGTATCTTTATTACGCTTCTAAGAATAATTTTTAATTATTTTTCAGATTTGGATGGTCATATTTCCGAAACTAATTGAGATAGACACATCAAATGTAGTATTTTTTAAAGCATTTTAAAAGATTTTTTTGGTGGTGATATAATATTCAGGGTATTCCATTTAAGAAAATCAAACCTATTTTCGTACCCTGTATATCATATGAGATAATCATCGGATTACTGACTAGAATACTACCGAATTAACCAAGCAAGCTGAGCAAGGGGGTGTAAATTTATAATAACATATAACAGGTTTTAGGTTTCCAAAAAGCATTTGTGATAATTTGCAATATTTTTCCAGTAAAAAGCACCTCATTTTAAGTTAGATTGGTAAGTATCAGAATTTTGACCAAAAAAATAATTTCTATTCCATAGTGCGATGACCAGCTGCATCAACCGGCATATCATAAGAGAAATATAGCAAAGGCGGCCGCGAACACAAGCATGCCGATTTATTTGCTTAAAACTTTTTGTGATTTTTTTCTTGTCAAAGAGCACCGAATTTACATTTTTAAACTGTTCCTTCTATACATTTGACATTAATGTAAAAACTTTTTGTACTTGCATTAAAACAATTTATTTTTCTAATGTTAACTTTGACCCTTGTAAGTTGAAATTTAAAAAAATAAATAGAGACTCTGATAAACCTTATATTACAAAATTTTAACTTATTTGTCAGCATCTTATATACCAGAAACACAAAAAAAACATTAAAACTTGAATATCTAAACTAAGACTTTAGTGACATTTTTAAAATATATAGGTTTAAAGTAATTTATTAGGATTCAACATCAAAAAGGTGAAAGCTGGTTATAAAACAAACACGTAAAGTAAATATATATAGTAATTGAAGCAGCTATCGTGGAATTTAAAGTTAATCATCGAAGAACGAATTATGACAAGTTAATTGCTCGTGACATTTTAATTTTAATTTGAAAAATGTACTTTGATAACACTGGCATAATGGTATTCAGAAAGTTATTTTATAGGTTATTTTACTCTACTTAGTTTAGATTAATAAATTAATATTAATATCAAAATTTTACAAAATAGGATTTAATGTCGCAAAAAGTCGTCACCCTATCGAAATGGCATATTTTTTACAAATGTGCGGCGTGTGCCATTGTTAGATAAACCACATCCAAAGTGAGTAGAAGCATTTTAGCAATACTATAGTGGCATACCATCCCTAACCGTGCTCCCTGTACTTCAAACGGAAATCCCTGACAACGCGTTGATAAATTATGCCCGATAATGTCGAAAGCCCGTACAGCTACCGCGTGGAACGTTAAGTGATGACGGAAAATGACTGATACCCAAGTCACCAACTAGATCAGTGGTGCCATCTCAATTGTGACGTTTTTAAAGTTAACAGAAGTACGCTGCTGGCTCTAAAGCAGAACATCCGATAAAAGTGAAGAATTTAACGCTAGAAGTTTCAAAAATAGTCTTGAAAAATGCTCTAAAATGAGCCCAAAAGTGATGTTATCTTATGACAATGTAAAAAAGTATAAAGGTCTATGATCTTAATCCACAAACAAAAGAACAATTTTTTTTGATTTATAGCGTTATAAAAAAATTATAACTTTTCGCCACCTTTAACAAATTATAAATTTAAACCGTCTATAAATTTAATTTTTATTGTTAAAAATAAAAAAAATTGGTCCAGTTTTTTTGTGTTGGAATCGGTAATCAGGCTTTTATTATTTTTTATGGTATACAAGATATAATTGACATTATATAACAGTGCTTGTCTAGAGTCAGGATCCCCCCATAACTTTTTAATTGTTTGGTATTTTTTGTGAAAGTTTAAGAACTAAAGATAGATTAACCAAATTTTAGGCAAGAAATGACAGATATAAATGTCAAACTGAGAGTTGGACTCCATTTTGAAAAAAAATGAAAAATGGAGTTTTGTGGCACATCATTTTAAAGCTCCTGACGAGTACTTTAGGATATAAATACCTTTACTTGCTACAAAATGGCGGTAAATATGACCTGAATACCTGATTTGGTTGGCCATCAGGGCCGTATTAAGGGTATGAGGCGCCCTAGGCTAAAATTTTGGAGCGCCTTTTTTGCACGAAAATAAATTTTGAAGAGCAAAAAAAAAAAGTCTCCTTATCGCGGCTTTTCACTTACAGGCGCCTTCCTTACTTCACCACCCGAAATACAATTATAAAATTTGATGACCAAAAAAAAAGGTCATTTCCTCCTTTTCGTCCCTATTTCACTATTTCATTTATTTCAAAGCACCTTATTCACAGAGAAATTAGTCGATCTAAAATTTTTAAAAACTCCCCTGTCTAGCGCCTACTTTTTTCATGACGCCCTAGGCTGTAGCCTAGTCAGCCTAATGGATAATACGGCACTGTTGGCCATCCATTTACCGGTGATATTGGTGATAATATACAGGTTAGGGTAATGATGCACCCTTAATATTATACCACCATTAAAAAGATATTTAAAAAAGTTTTCAGATAATAATACATTAGGTATATCTTATTTTATTACTTTTGGAAATATGACCATTTAAATCAGGTATTTGGGTAATTTTTAACGGTTTGCCGTTTTGTAGCAAATAACAATGATAACTTTATGTTTTGAGGTTATAAAGTACTTGTCAGGAGCTTTAAAATGATGGATCATAAGACCCCTTTTCAATTTTTTTAAATGTCGCCCAACTTTTAGTTTGACATTTAAATCTGTCATTTTTTGCTTAAAATATGGTTTATGTTATCCTACTAATTTTTATGAAAAAATACCAAACAATTTAAAAGTTAGGAGAAGGTTCTGACTGTAGACAAGCATATCTATCTATAATAATTTTTGAAATATGTCTAATGCTCTGTAGACCATTTACGAAAAAAAATGTGTTTATTCTTTTAAAGCATTTTTCTTTTAATCGTGTCTAGTTCAAAGTATTGCACATCAGTATTTAACACAAATGTAACACTCAAACCTATTATCAAGAATAACTTTCAAATATTTCCTATTTGCACATCTCTAAGTAAAAGTTGCGCCTTATAGCATTACAAATACACATTTTTACTGAATCTGATTTCCGTACTACATGCCTTTTTTCAGTGGCGTTACGATTGTGATTTTTTTTGCATTTTACCAAAGTATTAAGTTGTCTGTATACAATTTTTAGGTATTTGCAGATTTCTAACCCGAATAAGGCATAAGTTAGCAAATCTTGGTGAGCGATTTCAAAGTTTTTGTCGTTCTTGATTTTTTTCTAATTAACTACTTTTTTATTTACCTTATAAAAAAAACTAAAAAAATATATATTAAAAAAAGTGTTGGGGTCATTAGTTTATTTCTTGGGTATACTTTGCACAATTACCACTTAAGATAGTAATACGTCACTAGCCCATATTTTACCAGATATTAGATATAACTAAAAATACTGACCTTTTAAAATTAAATTTTTTTGTTGGTCTTACCCACTTGAAGAATATTTACCATAATAATTAACGTTGAAACTTACCTGAAAAAAAAGATTCATTTAAAATCAAATATAAAATTATTTGTAAATATGAGGGAGCAGTAAAAACAATTTTATGTTTTTTTTTATTTTAAACTCATGACTTACTTTATAGGTTAATTTTTTTATAATTAATATTTTTAACTCAACTCCTATGGTCAAATTAAAAACAAATGCCCAGTTATTAAAAAAAATTATTACTTATTTTATTACAAGAACTTTTTAAAACTAACCAGAAGTAGATAACCAAAACCAAATTGGTATCTTTTGTCTTTAAACAACACAACTATAAATTAAAAAAGCGTTATTTATACAAATTATGCCACTTTAAAAGGTTTATTGCGAAATTATTGCTAATTCGTAAAAAGAAAATGGTTAAGCAACAACGAAACAAGACCGAGTATTTTATTAAGGGTTAGAAAAATAATAAAATTAAATGTTACTTGTTGACACTCTATACATACATTTCTAAAATGCATTATAAGGTACTAAGGCCTTGTGTTTTCTGTATTTGAAATTCGGTATTTTTAAAACAGTTCTTTTAGTGTAAAAAATGTACAGAATCAGCTAAATAACATAACACATAGGCAATGTAAAGACAAGGGACAATCTGACGTGAATACCTGCATGTAAACATTTCTGATTAGATTAGTCACATAAATTATTTTTGTTGCTTTACTGGCCGATATCCCAATACCTATTTGCTTAACCAGTATACAGTGTGAACGTAATAGTCCCCCTCCTTATAACTTTTGTACCCTTAATTTTTTCTGTATAAAATTTCGGTATAACCAATGGGGGACATAAACTACTTTTTGACGTAAAAATAATAGTTGTTACAATGAAGATTTGTGCCACCTTAGAAAACAAAATTAAATTAAAAAAGGGAGTCGTGCGGCACATCGTTTTAAAGCTTCTGGCAAATACTTTATAACCCTGGACTATAAAGTCAATACCTTTACCTACTACAAAATGGCGGCACTTTAAAACTACCTAAATTCCTGATGGCCATTTTTTGAAAGCAAATAAAGTTAGATGTACTTAATGTGGTATTTTCCTAAAGCTCTTTAAAAGATTGTTTTAACAGTAATATAATATACAGGGTACTTTAATAAAAAAATATATGCCTTTGTACTACCCTGTATGTTATTATCACCATTAAAAATATCTTTTAAAGAGTTTTAAAAAATATTACATTAAGTTTATTTACCGTTATTAGTTTCAGACATATGGCCATCTAAATCAGGAATTTAGGTTGTTTTTTAAGGGTCGCCATTTTGTAGTAGGTTAAGGTATTGACTTTTATTCTAGGGTTATAAAGTATTCGTCAGTAGCTTTAAAATGGTGTCGCAAGCCCCCTTTCCAATTAATATTTTTTCCTAAAATAACGCCCATCCGCCATCTTGATTGTTGCAACTATCCTTTTTACGTCAAAAAAGGGCCTATAACCTCCCATCGGTAATATCTAAATTTTATAAAGAAAAAAATTAGGTTACAAAAGTTTGCAGGGGGGACTATTTACGTTTACATTGTATAAATTTATGACTATTTATTTTAAAACATTGTTATTTTCTTTTAAAGCAAGGTGTTAAAAAAGTTATTATTAATTTTTTGGGGACCAGTAGATTTATGGATGAAACGCCACTGATTTCTCCTTAATACTGGGTAAACATCGTATAATAAAATTATGTATCCAATGGTACCAACACGAAAGCCATATGTTTCCATTTCTTAAACAAAACGCTAGCTAAATCAAGGCGCAATAATCAAGGTGAAACCTTTTAATAATCTAAAATTTTAACATAATTATACTTCTGGTAATATTTGTTTTTTACAAAATTTTATTTTTAAATATTTGTTTTATTATCTAAACTTATTGTGTTAAAAAAAGAGCTTTTTATCTAGCCATCTAGCTGGCTGGTGCTGATCAAGTTTAACTTTTGACATGTAATGGTTTTAATATACCTAACGATTTAAAAAGATCTAAATGAGATATGTACCATCGTGCCCAATAACCTGGGACAACAAAATCTAGTTTTATCTCCTGATCTAAAGGAATATTATATTTTGATATTTTGTCAAAAATGTAATTTTGTGACAGTCGCCACGTCAAAAAATTTACAAATATAAAAAAGCGTTTTTTAAAGACCGGGAGACCAGTGGCGCAACTAGCCTCTGATTTTCGGGGGGGCTTAAGCCCCAGTTTATAGAGTACATTTTTTGGATAACACTAATATACAGTGGTGTCTTTAAAAGATCTGTACAAAATGCTACCACAAACTCCTTGGGCTAAACTACAACTAATCTGATAAAATTTACCTAATCAATGGATTGATGGTTTTTGAAATACAGGGTATCAAACTTTCCATTTTATTTTGGTTACTTTTTAAATTTGAAATTTTTTGTATAAACTTCAGGTTTAGAGGTTTTTGAGGGTGAAGAATAAAAAACTGTTTACGTTTCTATTTTAAAATGTAAAGGGCGATTTGGCTCATGTTTAAAATGTTATAAAACGAAAACTTTAACACCCTGTATCTTGCACGATACACTTTTCAACTATGGTTAATAAGATTAGATTGTTGTATTTTAACCCACTTGGTTACACTCTGTACAGACCTTATAAAGACACCCTGTGTTTTAATTGCTCAATTATTTTGGGGGGCTAATCAACATCTTAGGGGTGTTCCAGTTTTTTGGACACGAAGGTACATAAAAAAATCATTCTTTTAATCAATCATTAACATTTATTTAAAAAAATAATTCTTAAAACATTTTTTAATTTTAACAAATATTAAAAATAATTTTATTACAAAAGATGACAGGAATAAATTCAAATTATAAAAATGTTAAAAAAAAATAAAAAATAAAAAAAATACGTAAGTTAAAAAGAATAATGAAATAATCTGAAAATCGCTAAAGAACTTAAAGCTCTTGCAGTGGTATTTTAGTTAATAGTCTTTCTTCAGTATGAAAAGGTCAAAGAATGTATAAAGCAAATTAAAGTCAAGTTTCCAATTTATTATTTAATATTTAATTAACGGACATAATTTAAAAGTATTATAAAAAGGTACTGCTATTTTAAAAGTGTATAGCAATTTCTTATTTGTTTAAAATTAAAAGGTTTTTGTATTAATAAAATGTTATATGCTATAAAATAAAACTCTTTTTTTTTTCGTTTTACTAATGTTGTGCTTTCTTTAAAGTACTGCTTATTACAGTCTTAGTCGCATATAATAAATAAAAATAACCGATTAATAATTTATTCATAACTAAAAATATATAAGAAAAGGTCCGAATATGGGCTTTGTGTGGATTATTGGCCCATTAAAAATCTCGCACAATACGAGGCACCAGGGCCGGATATAGAGGGGGCGGGCGGGGCAATTGCCCTGGGGCCACCACAAATTAGGAGCCCCCACAACGTGGTGTGAATAAAAGTTACACGTTTATTGATGCGGACCTTTTTTTTGCTCTTTTTAATTTTTTTAGGGTGCAAAATGCCATGACCTATTTTTTGCTAAGGATTCTTTCTTTTGGTATTCTATTTTTTTTTGGGTACAGAATTTCAATCACTTTAACTTTCAGGGAGCCCCAACAAAAAGATTGCCCCAGGGCCTCCACATTTCTAAATCCGGCCCTGCCTGGCACCATCACTTAATGAAATCCTACACTACTTACTCATGATACCCCAACTTACTTCTTTTTTTGTTTGCTATCTCAAAATCAGAGGGCGCAGAGAAGCATAACACTTGTTAAATAAAAGTAATGATGCCTGTAAGGACACTGAGCGGGGCAAATATTATTTTATATACAGGGTGTTAAAAATTTTGGTTTATACGTTAGTTCAATATATTTTATGGACTAATGAAAAAACAAATTAAATATTCTTGATTATCGCGAATTTTTTTTTTTTTTTTTTTTTAATTATTACAAAACAAAATTGCATATTTAGATGTAATTTGTTTTATGGCTGTGAATAAAAAAAAATTCGCGACAGGCTATTTATTCACGTGGTATAAACCAGTGAACTAACGTATAAATTTTGCGCCCTGCTTGCCCGCTCATCTTGGCTGCATCATTACAGCAGCTGTGATTACGCCTGATAGCAAACAAGTGAGGTATCATGGCTGTGTAGGATTTCGACCAGAGTGATGGTGCCGAGATTTAAGTGTGGAGACTGAGAACTTTTTGTTGGGGCTCTGAACCAAAGTGATTGAAAGTCTGTACCCAAACAGAATACCAAGAACATGGAGTCATGTCATTTTACCTAAGAGTGAAAACGAAAAAAGGTCATCGGTAGGCGTGCGGCTTTATTCACACGCCGCGTTGCTATTTGGGAGCTGTGCCACCTGTCAGGCCTGATCACCTCGTTGGGCCAATAATCCACACAAAGTAATATTCATGACCACAGTTATGTCGTGTCGGTTATTTTGTCCCATATGACGCACAAAGAAAGCACAACATAACAAACGAAAAAAAAGGTTTTATTTTATAACGTATTGGCTCTGAAAACCTTTTAATTACAAACAAGTAAAGAATTCCCTTTATACGCTTTAGCAGTACCTTTATAATACTTTTAAATTATGTCCGTTGAATATTAAATAGCACATACATTCTTTGACCTTTCATAGAACTAACTAAAATACCACTGCAAAAATTATTGTATTCAGGTATTTCATTATTCTTTAACTTACGTATTTTGCATTTTTTATTTTTTTAACATTTTTATAATTTAATTTATTCCTGTCATCTGTAATAAAGTATTTTAATATTTGTTAAAAAATGTTTAAGTATTTTTTAAATAAATGTTAATGAGTGATTAAAGAATGATTTCGTGTCCAGTAGATTTAAGATGTTAACCCCCAAATATTATTGGTCGCTGCAGGGGTGACATATGACGCAGGGAGCAGAGGTGGTTATGAATCTAATCTTGGATTAATCGTGCAAACTATATTTTAAACATGAGCCAAATCTTATTTATTTGAAATAAACGTAAACTGATTTTTATTCTTCACCCTCAAAAAAACCTCTGAAACTGAAGTTTACAAGAATTTCAGTTTAAAGAAAACGACAATAAAGTGGAAAGTTTGTTCACCACCTTCTATTTCGAAACCATCAATCCGACAGATTAGGATTAGTTGTAGTTTAGCAGAAGAGCTGTCATTGGCATTTATTTTGGTGCAAAGACTTACCACTTATGTTAGTGTTATCCAAAGTACTCAAGCCCCTCAGAGGCTAGTTGCGCCTGGTCTCGGTCTTTAAAGAAACGCTTTATATTTGTAAATTTTGACGTGGCAACTAAGAGCGATACAAAAATATCAAATATGTGTTCTTTAGATCAGCGCACTAGATTTTGTTGTCTAGTGAGCACGATGTTGTTTAGATCTTTTAAATCGTTAAATATTAAAACATTGGCGTCAACGCTAGATGGCAAAAAAGCTTTCTTTGGGTTTAGATAATAAACAAATATTTAAAAATAAAATTTTGTAAAAAACAAATATTACCAGAAATATAATTATGTTAAAATTTTAGACGACCAAGGTTTCACCTTGATTATTGCGCTGTTGGCTGGCGTTTGTTTGAAATGAATGTATTGAATGCATAATTTGCCGATGTTTACCAGTATTAGGAGAAGTCAGTGGCGTGCATCATAAATCTGCGGTCCCCAAGAAGGTAATAATAACTTTTAACACCTTGCTAAGAAAATAACAATGTTTAAAAATAAATGGTCGCTATACAATGTAGGCCCCACAGCACGCGGCCTAATTTTTTCTTTATAAAGAATTTAAGATATTACCGTGAGAATGAGCCCTTTTGACATGCGTTAACAATGGCAATGTATTTGAAATATTGGTGAAACTGCGACACCATTTTAAAGCTACTGACGAATACTTTATAACCCTAGAATAAAAAGTCAATACCTTAACCTACTACAAAATGGCGACCAGCAAAACAACCCCACAAATTCCTGTTTAGTGGCCATATGTCTGAAGCACTAATAACGGCAAATAAGCAATGTAAATATTTTTAAAACTCTTTAAAGATATTTTTGATGGCAGGGTGAGTACAAGGCGTATGTGTACTGTTAGCGGCTAAGAGCTTTGAAGCATTAATACATCTAACTTTATTTAACTCAAAAAAAAAAATGGCCATCGAACTAGGTAGTTACAGAACAACACCCTTTGGGTAAGGTATTGACTTTATAGTTGAGATATTTGCCAGAAAAAAAACGACATTCCCTTTTACGTTGTAATGTGTGATCACTTTGTGCCAGTACCTGCGAAGAATACAAGGAGAGTTTTACTATTGAAGCAAATAGGTATTCGGTAATGCATAAGCTGACTAATCTAATCGAAAATGTTGTAGTGTTATGTTATTTAACTGATTCTGTACATTTTACTAAAACGAACAAAATACCGAATTTCAATACGAAAGCAAAGACGCAATGCATTTAGAAAATGTATGTATAAGTCGAAGCAAGTAACGACTGGTACGATACAACCCTTGTAAATGCTTTCGGTCTTGTTGCTTAACCGATATTTGCAATTATGTTGCAATAAACTGCTTGAAATTGTATGGTAATAACGCTTTTTTAATTGCTGGTGTGTTGTTAAAGACAAGGCCAATTTGGTTTTGTTAGCCTACCCTTCTGGTTGGACTTCAAAAGTTCTTGTAATAAACAAGTAATAATTTTTTGGTTTACTAATTTGACCATGAGATAAAAATTATAAAAAATTAACACAAAGAAATGAAGTCATGAGTTTAAAAGAAAAAATAAAAAAACATAAATTGTTTTACTAACTCCTCTAATTTATATTTGATGGCTAACGTTAATGGTAAGCTTCCCAGGTGCAGAACTGAGGTCGTGTACAGTTATATCTATTGCTCTGTTGCTGATTATCTTTGAAGATGGTAATTGACGAGCAGAAGCTAATGTTTAACACCGCAATATATATTGCAGTTTTGATCATCGATAAAGAAGTAGTTAATCGAAAAAATCAGAACATTTGCTTTTAATCCTTTTCCTGGAAATTGCCGAGGTTAGCCAATACCCGTATGCGCGTGTGAAATGCAGCACTGTTTCACTGGCATGTGCGATCGAGATATGGGCACGGCTGCTGGGGTGAAATGAAATGTTTGAGAAGTTGATGTGATGTAGGTTTGAGTGTTACATTGTGTTAAATGATGTCTACTGAACTAGACAAGAAAAATAACTTTAAAGACGACACATTTACACAAATAAATGATCTGCAGAAGCGTGGAACATATTTCAAAAATTATTATGAATAGCATGTACCCCGTCTGATCAGAACCTTCTCCTAGCAAGAAATGAGCGGGGCTAACATAAACGGCCACCAAGCAAGCTCAGGCAATGTCAGGCTAAAAGTTGGGCGTGTTAAAAAAAAAGGTGAAGAGAAAGTGTATGATCCCGTCATTTTAAGCTCTGTTGGGTAGCATATTCCAGAAACGCTATAGGGTTATCGTTATTAACTGAACGACGAAAATATAAGAAATTAGGCTGTTCGGTCATTTCCAAAGAAATTAATAAATGAATGTACCTATTATTGATATCAGAAACTTTTAAATATGTAATGGTGATATGCATCATTTTAACTAGCGCTATCACCATTGGATGACCTTTGAATGCCAAACTATTATCCGATGCTGACAGGCGGCCTGTTTCAGGGAGTCACAAATTTTAGATCGGTATAAGGTGCTTTTGAATAAATGAGAAATGAGCGAAAAGGAGTATTTTGGTCGTAAGTACGAGCCGACTCTGGTGGCAGGAAGGCCTGTGAAAACCGCGATCAAGTTTTGTCTTCAAATTTGTTACTTTCGTCGCGACGCTCCAGGGGCCACCATAATACGGCCCGGCATCAGCTATTCAGATCATATTACTACTGCATTTAACGAAATAAGGTATTTATATCTAAAGCCTAGATCGAGAATGTTTGTGCCACAAACCATTTTTCATTTTCAAATAGTCTCAGTTTGTTTATATCTGTCGTGCTTGCCTAAAATTTGGTTAATCTTTTAGTTCCAAACTTTCTGCTAAAAATGACAGTGAAGTTATGGGATGACTCTGGGTAACGCTATTATATAATGTCAGTATTATATCTTGTATATGAAAGCGATTAATACAAATGTACTTTACAATAAAAATTAGGTATAGGCAGTTTTAAATTATAATTTGTTAAAGATGACGAAAAGTTATATTTTATAACGCCTCAAATCCCAAAAGAATTGTTCTTTGTTTGATGAGATTAGATATGAACGCACATTGCTGGGCTGGCAGCTTTTGGCTCATTTTTAAATGACCACCAGACTATTTTGGCTTCTGGCGGATGTTCTGCTGCTTCTGTTGGCAAGCCGTCTGTGGCACCACTGATGGTTGGTGACAGGTATCAATCGGCCCGTCATCACGCTGTACGGCTCATTATATTATCGGCGCGATCCCAGCTACACGGTAGAAGATGATGCTATATAATATTGCTAAAATGCTTCTATACATAGCTGGCTTTTACACCACATTATATGCGTGCAACGACTTTGCGACATTAATCTATTTTGTTCAAATTTTGATATTAATATTGGTATTAAGTAAAACAAGTATATTACAATAAGTAATATACGGTGAATCAGTGCATTTTCAGATTAGAATGTCTGAAGACATTTATTCGATGATGTCCACGACCTTTCTTCGGCTATATGCACGTCGTTCGTTTTACTTCGCCTTTTTGATGTTTGAGATCTAATATTGCAAACCTATGTTACAAAGTAATCATAAAATTTAGACTGTTCGAAGTTTTAACAGTTTCTGTGACTGCTGACAAAGAAATTTTGTAATATAGGTTTTATCCAGAGGTATCTCTATTTATTTTTAGGCTCAACTACAAGTCTCCAAGATAACATTAGAAAAATAAGTGGGCACAATACTGTACAAAAGTTTATTGACTCAAATGTATAAGCGTCGATAACATTGACGAAAAAATGCAAAAACGTTTTTAAGCTCGTCGATCTTTATATGTATGATATGCCGATTGTGATGTATTTTTTGTCCAAGTGACCGCTACAATCTGTGGCAAAATGTCTTTACTGGGAAAATATTGCAAACAAAATGCTTTGAAACCTAAACCTGTTATATGTTATTATAAATTTACCCCCTTGCTCAGCTTTGCTGGTTGGTTCGACAATACAGTCGGTGTCCGGTGATTATGCTCATATGATAACAGGAGCAACGAACTGGGACTGTTCTTAAATGGGCCTGCCTGAATATATATCTGCCAAATGTTTTAAATAACTAAAAATACTTTACGTTGTTGTGTCCTATCTCGACAATTTCGGAAATATGACCGTCAAATCTGAAAAATATTAAAGAAATTATTCTTAGAAGCATGATAGATACGTCTTCCCACCTTTGTTTTTTAACGCTTCGCAAAAACACTGTTTTTGTTGGGTAGATGCAACAGAATATCCATTTTTAAAATAACTACATACAGTGTGAGACAAACATATTAAATTTTAAATGGAATATTTTAATGAAATTATAAAAAAAATCTTGGCTTATTCTATATATTCAGAAGTAACTAAGTAAGGGTGCAGTGAAAATACAAAAGTGATATAAAGAAAAAAGGTAAAAAATCTTTTGACAAGACAACAGTCGCAGTTTCCCCATCAGACTGCAACAATAACTCTGTGTTAAACTCTTTACTTTTAATAAGCAGGCTGATCAACGATGAAGTGGAACAAATGTTGTATTTATGATTATTTAAGAAAAAATACATTTTCAGAGGATTTCTTGTACCCCAATCTGTAAGAGTGCGTCATATCTTTTATAATTTTGCGTACGCTGGAGTATCTACTTTAAAATACACGAATCGTCATTCAAAGTCAACCCAAATAATGGACCCATTTCCTATCCCATAGTCCGGTTGCCAGGCTGTGCCTTTATGTTTTTTGTATTATTTTCAAGGTACGGAAGTTTGCGCAAAATGTTCTTACTACGGAATAGATGCAAAAATTGGATAGACTAATATGTGTTTTTCTAAAAAACATGGCAAGCTACCTACCAAAAAAGTAGGCTTTAGAAAGTGTATTTATAGTGTTCGTGTAAAGAGTAAGGTAACAGCTATATTGCAATTTTATTTTTATTGACCCAAGTTGGCAAATGTACAATCTACAGTGCTGTAACGTCATTGTAATGTTGACTCCTAAATTGCACTGCATACCATGTAGCATGCTCAGTAAAGTACTGCAAATATCTTTAAAACCGCTAAAAATGATTTGCATTGGTAACTAGAAGTGGCTTTGAACACGTGGCTGTCTACATGTTCTTCTGTTGGAGTGGCAATGTCTCAGGATTTTTCTCCTAATTTTATGGCTTAACAAAAATAACCATTAAGGTACATATACAAGCAATACCAATAAAAAAAAATAAATGTTTGTTATAACATTAATATTAATTACCAAAAACTATATGGTATGACAAACGCAAACACTCTGTTTAGCTGAGATACTTTTCTTCGGCTGTGGTTCCGGGTGTAGTTTCGGTGGTGTAACCTGTAAAAGGATGTGTGGTAGCATTTTTGCATTCGGCAATCTTATTTAATTACCAGTTATGCATCCGTCTAATCCCATATCCTATTTAGATTGCATACAAAATTCCGTTTGTACCACGGAGACTTGTACACACCGTGTTATTACACCTCACCGATTGACCAATAGAAATACCTCGCGGATAGCTCGTTTTCTTTCAATAATGGCAGAAAGCATGCTGTTTATGACACCCAAAATCATAGGCGCGTCACTATGCTTTTCGCTATTATTGAAAGAATGCAACAGGAGCTATCCGCGAGGCATTTCTTCGTGGTCAATGAGGAAGGTGCGGTACAACACGGTGTTAAGTCT